>CM044017.1:9941929-10105511 GCA_024085815.1 Flaveria linearis | reverse complement strand
TTATGACATCTTTTGGTTCTACTGCTTCGGCATGTCCGACTAACAAATCGATAAGCTTACTGTTAGTTGTCCAAACGGTTTTTAAACATTACCATTAACAAATTTTGTTATAATTTATCCATACCAAGCGAATGTAAAGTTCTTCGATTATTGAAATCTTGAACTTAACCAAAAATAGTTTGAACAACACTATGATTGGATTGCGAGCATGCAAGGAGACTTGCAAGTTTGCTCTAGTTGAAATTAAAACGACAATCCTACTTGTTTATTGGATCAACCGCTCATAAAACCTGAATGGTTGACAACAAGAGAACGCAAGCATTAACGAATTTGAATGGGTTATTTAAAACCAGATTGTTCATATTGTTTGGTCTGCTAACTCATAACTAGACGAGTTGCATAAGGGTTTTCAGGTTTAACCAATCATGTCAGACAATCTAATCCACACATTTCCACAATCGTCTATGCTTCTTTTTCACATAAATTAAATTATTTCTTCTTCAGAAGAATCTAATTATCATATTTATAGTGTTAGTATCTATTATATAACAAATAGCTCATGGTTATAATACCTCAAGTTCAAATCTTACCCTCACGAGCAAAACAGGGAACAAGGCCTAAGCTGGGATTGAGCTCATGATCATAGTGGTCAGCTAAGAAATGTATTTGAAAAGCTTATATTGATAGATACCCGCTACCAATCTTTATGACAGTCCGCGAGGAGCCTATGCAACCTGTATGTATTGACACTAACTTATTACTAATATTCAAATCTTGACATGTGTTTTGATGACTCCACACCATCGCAGAACCCCACCAAGTTTGGTATGGTTCATTGTGCTGACTGGATAAAGCGCTCCCGTGGGTTGCTGGCGGGCTGCCACTTGGGCCAACAATGGTTCACGATGACCAGAACTCAACTAATAACTATATGTTTCGAAGCCATTTCTTCACCATTTTAACAAAACTTCACTTTCAAATCGTCTCTTTTAGCATCTTGTGAGCCTCTAGTGACCTAGTACCTCTAGCAACTTCATGTGCATTCTAAGTTTAATTTGATGATTATTGAATTACGTTCGAGAACAGGGTTGTGGCAATCATAACTAGTTTATGGAGTGGGTAACGTGGTCCTAGGTTATGTATAGACCAATCAACTATGCTTAAACTAGATTAGTCATCCAAAGATAACATCGGTGATGATTATCTATTTCCTAATCCTATTTCTAGCCAGGCAAGTAAGCACATCTCAAAACCATAAGAACGAAGTTCCAAAATACTCTCGTAAGCTAGATCCAAACAATAACTTAGTTGAGTTATTATGATTGCTTTAATGTAATGATATACCCATGATTGTACCGGAATGACGAGAATGCAACAATATGCATATGTTGATGGATGTATGTATAGATCCTTATATACTTACTGTGATTTTGTGGATGAGTGAGGAGTTCACGCGACTAATTTTTGCACCCATTCGCATACCCATGTGACAACTAAGGAACTTGATCTATTACAGTGGTTGTTATGAAAGCCATGGTAGGCAGAAGGTATATGGATGAATACACCCGTATGTTAAGCATAATGAAACTATCTGTTTTTAATAAACTATGTCTCATGAGCTCACCAGCTTTAACTGATGTTATTTTTTAGTATAACTTGCAGGCATGTAAAAGATGTGCGAGTAAGTTTAAAACAAGTCAAGAAGTAATATGCGTTTAATCATCAACACCATTTAATAGAAACCTCAAATTACTAAAATTTCTCACGCGTTTATTTAATTGTTTTAAATATTTTTAGGGTATGTTTGTTATGAGATAATGGAATGAGTGAGTGAATGGATGAGTTAATGAAATGGAGAATGAATTAATAAATAATTTATATTTTATTATTCTGTTTAGTTACCATGTGAGGTTTATATTGTTTGTTAGGTAGGAAAATATGAAGAAATGAAAATAAAAGGGGTTATGATAGTGACGACCAATAGTGGTTAGCAGCGTGGTGGTTTTTTGCCGTGACGTGTTGGCGGCGACGGCTGGTGATTGGTAGCGGTAGTGATGCCAGTGGGGGTGTGTGAGCGCCGGTGATGTAGGACAAAAGTGGTTATAATAGTGACGACCAATGTGGTGGTGGCTAGCGATGGTTGCTGGTGACGGCTGCGGGCGGCGACGGCGATGGCTGGGTGGCGGCGGGCGACGATAGTGGTGGGTGGTTGGGTGGTGGGTGGTGTTGGTGACTAAGAATGAAAGAATGAATTGAATGAAAAAAATAGGATGTGGATGAAATGAACTTAAGGGAATAGAATCAAATTTGTAATTATTATTTTATTACCTAACTAACCCAACATGTTTTTTTTATTCCCACTCAATGGTTTTTACATTCCACACACCATTAAATATTTTTTTCATTTACAATCAATGGTTTTATTACATTTCGCCCCTTATTCCTGCATATCAAATGCTACTTATTTTATCCGATAAATATATGATACTGATTCAAATGATAAGTATTATATTAATAAGTCTACCTATCTGTTTTCCAACATACTCATGAAAAAAAAAACCCACAGCCAAAAAACTTCTGACTCAACCCATCGATACGCTTAAATTCTGTATTACATGATAAGTCGGAGACGATTTGTCTAAACCGACCATAGATTCACACATTTGAGTAATCTTCAAGCCTACGTGGACCAACCCATAATACTCACACAGAACTCTCGAACTCGAGAGGTTTCACATCAGTGTTGTTGAGCCGGATCGGACCCGGCCGGTCCGACCGGTTCGACCGGCGAATCGGGGCCTGGTCCGTCCGGTCAGGGTGGATCGTTTTTGTAGGTTGAATCGGGTCGTCGGGACCCGAACCGGCGGTTGGACCGGCGAACCTGGCCGGTTCCGACCGGTTTTTCAATTTTTTTTTATTTTAGTGGGTAAAAACGGGGGTGTTTAAACCATAAATTAGTACGTCGGTATAGAAATATAGTTAAGTTTTATATATACTATAAATATATGTATAAATCATATATAATTACTTATATTTAATTACTATATAAAATAAATAAAATATAGTAATCCGGTCCAACCGGTCCAACCGTCCGACCGGTCCACCCCCAAACCAATAAGACGTCCGTTTCGACGTCCGATCCGGTTCTGAAAACGTTGGTTCACATTCGACTACCAAACCACTCTGCACCACACCCCATCAGATTCCACACATCATCATCATCATCATCAATTCATCATCATCATCATCAATTCATCATCATCATCAATTCATCATCATCATCATCAATTCATCATCATCATCATCCAATCCAATCCATCAAATTCCAATCTTTGACCAAAGTCAAAATACCCCCCTCATCCGTACACATCCACATGTCCCGCGAACCACAGGATCACCAAAGTAAACTACAATGCTATAAGGCACTACACCTACCCCAAATTCCACCGGAGAAAGCAGACCCATCGATTTTCCGGCGAAAAAGATCATATCTTTAATGGCTGCTGCTTCCATTAACGCCACCGTGGTCTCTTTATACAAACCACCGGTGAAAGATTTCAAGATTTGAGATCAATCGTACCCACTTCACAAACGCCCCAATTCTTGACGAATCGAAGGTCGCCGGAGTTTGTCGCCGGAGCGGTGAAGGCGGTGACGAAGGAGCAAGATGTGATTCCGGTGAAGAGTGGTGATCTGACGGATCATCAAGTTGGGAGCTTGGTGGGTGAGATTGAAAGGGGATTGATGGGGATGAAGGGGTGCAGTTGATCGGTGGATTTGGTGGTGGTGAAGGAGATTGTCGTTGAAGGTGGGTTTTCGTCGGCGACGGCGACGGTGAGTGTGTGGTGGTGGTGATGGTGTGAGGTTGGTGAAGGTGAAAGTGTTGATAGGTTGATGGATAGGCTATTAATGCTGCTATTGTTCTTGCTGCTGGTACTTTTGGTATCACTAAATTGCTCACCATTGATATGATTATGGCATGTGAGTTCATCATTTTCACCTTCAATTAATCACTTTATAGTTAATTATTTATGTTAAGAAAATATTTGTTTTGTTGTGCTTGTGATGAATCTTTGTGTGGTAGAGATGTTTTGGTTCTTTTATGCAATTTGGGGATTATGTTGTGAAAGTGTTGTTTTTCTTGTGCTTGTGAATCTGTATGTGGTGGGGGGTTGTGGTTCTGTTTTAGTGCTACTAGTTTGGATCTTTAGAAACAGTTTGGGTTCGGTTTGGGTTTCGTTCGAGCTTGATCTTGTGAAAGAAGGTACAAGTGTAATGGTAGAAACTATGGGTTTTATTGGTTCTTCATGCTAAATTTTTAGAATTTCATTATAAGTTTGATGCTTATTGGATGTTGTAACATGAATCAAGTGATTAGACTTTGGAAACTGGATCCGGGTTGGTTATTGTGGCGCTCGAGCTATAAATTAGCTACAAACATGAAAGGGAACTCAAAGGTGTCTCTAGGCTGAGCCTTGTGGAACATCTCTCTCCGGTGGTTGTGGCCTATGGTTGCTTTGGCATGGTTCATAAGCATGAATCATGTTATAGCATATTTATGTTATATGTGTGACATATGGCTGTTATCTAGGATCAGCTACTAGAGGGGAAAAGGGGGGTGTTTACTGTTTAATTTTTATTAAGGTTTTAGTAGTCACAGTTGGGTCTCGAGTTTAATAAGATAACACGAAAATCAATGAAAAATTGTTTATCAGATTTGAAAGAGTTGAATACCCAAAACTAAGGTTACACATAAAACATTTCATAACTCACAGATCTTATATATTGAAGAACTCACATTACAAAAGGTTCGTTTGTAGCTCAAATACAAACAAATAATTCTTTGATAAGTGATAACAACTCAAAGATAGATATCGAAAGGCTAATCGAGACTCATTCTCAAGACCTAAACTATTACAACTTAATGGAGGGTCGATGTTTTAACCAGTGAGTACCATCCAGTTCTACTCCGAATGATATGACTTGCCGGATAGTGGAGTCATTATGAGACGGGCTTGTATAGATTTTACTTGCATTATTGTATTTGTATCGTTCTAAAGTGTTTTAAGACAAACCCTTTAATTAGAATACGCTTATTACCTTTAATCTTTATCATGTCGAAGGAACTTTAGCATCTAAATTTTGTTTTTGATTTGGTTTGATGATAGCAAATCATAATTCATCAAATTAGATAATGGTTATCTATGTATCTCATTCATACATTCTTCATTTCACAGGGTTGGACCATATATGAAATACTGAGATATGCACCTCACACAATTGGAGTGCATACGAAGAAGCTCTTAAAGAAAATCCGCTTTTTGGCAAAATTGATGATAAGTGGAGTTGTATATTCAATTGGAGATTGGATTGCACAGGTTTTGTTTCTTTCTTTAAAATCGACATTTTTTTCCACTGTTGACAAAAATGATGATAATTAGCTCAAATACAAATGGTTTTATTATTAAAACTTGCAGTGTTGTGAAGGAAAACCCTTTGGAGTTTGATCGCACTCGCATGTTTAGGTCCGGCCTTGTGGGCTTCACCCTACACGGGTCACTCTCTCACTACTATTACTATTTCTGTGAGGTAAACATTGCAATTTAGGTTTGAAATGATTTTCTTTTTTACTTGGAGGTAAAATCAATTTTGATTATCATTATCATATCAGCTGCAACAAAAACTGATTAACCAAGGTATTATAAATAAATTTAACCATTCATCACTCCTAACTGGATAGACTATTTTACTTCCATTTCAAAAAATGACTTTTGTGGCCAAATTATATGTAATTTTCTTTAAATTGTTTCGAATTTGCCAAACAAACTTTTAACCATTAGAAATACCACAGTTTATGGTCATTTTACCACATAAAAAATACTACTTCTACCCCGTTGTATTGTTACAGGTGATTATCTGATTCTTCGGATCATTTAATATTATACAGTCACCTTGAAAAATTGTACATTTAGACCATTCTTATCTTGCGGTTTTAGTTTTATGTACGATCAATAACATTCTTGTTTTATTCAGGCACTTTTCCCCCCTTTCAAGATTGGTGGGTGGTACCCGTTAAGGTAGCGTTTGATCAAACCGCATGGTCAGCAGTATGGAACAGCATTTATTTTGTAGTCTCTGGGGCTATTAACGGTTGGATTCACCAGCTACTATTTTCAAGAATTAAAGGCGACATTTTTTCCCATGTTGACAGTAAGTAGACATTAAATCCTCTTATTTGTGCCAGAAATTTAAATATGATCCACTGATAAGAGTATAACATTGTATCATTTTCTTGAAACATTTTTATAGGGCGGGTTGGAAACTTTGGCCGTTTGCTCACATATAACGTATGGTGTTGTGCCTGTTGAACAAAGACTCTTGTGGGTTGATTGTGTGAGCTGATTGGGTCACTATACTTTCAACGTAAGTATCTTGTGGAATGTTAACTTAAAGATCTTGTTTAGTTAAATTTTATTATATAGATGAATTCGCTTGATTTTTTGACAGTTTGTCGAATGAAAAATCAGAAGCAAGTATTAGATGCACCCGCAGACCCGAATACATTTTCATCTTTTGAATCTTCAGAGGTATGTTGACGCATAATGGAAACCATAAAGTTAAAACACACATATGTTTTATGTTCTATCGAGATTCCAAACTCAAAACTATGCCTAAATACTCTAGCATAGCTCGTGATTGATGAATCCATGATTCATGTGGTTTACACAGGAAAAAAAATAAATAAAACACCCTTGCTCGGGGTGGGTTTTTTCGGTTAACTGAAAAAGCTTTTGTCCATTTTTTATTAATAAATAATGTGTTAATACTTAATATTGATTATAAGAATCATATTAATATAGTAATAATCTAAATCTTTGGAAAAAAAAAACGATTTTGGAGGTTGTATGCATTCAAAATTGGATTTTTGGGCGACTTTCAACTGGTTCAACTCATTCAACCCATTCTCCTACCAGCTAATTGTTTTTTTATTGACCTCTGATATAGCCAATTGACCCCATTCATAGGATTGAAATCACCACATCCAGTTCTTAATATGTTCATCATCATTCATATCATTGAAAAATTTTCTTGATCTTTTGTTATCAGAATCAATATCCAAAAACCCGCATTAATGAGACATAAGAAACCGAACAATTTCTCCAGTATCCACGACCAAGATCTTCTTTTGATGTCGGGTTTGATCTAAAAACGTTGCAAGAAAGGTAAATTGGTAGATCCACATATGCTGAAAGACGTTTGTGTGGATCATAAGTGTGATTTTTGTATAACCCTTTAAGCAGATTTCTTTCTGTTTATATCTGTACATCGTACTCTCCCTTGTTCTTCCTCTTTTTTTTCTTTTCCTTTTTGACAGTTAGCTGGTATTCAAGATCCATGATATCACTGTAAAAGTTACCTTTTATATAGCAATTTGTATAGTTATAAACTTATTGCACATGATAAACTGGAAATCTTGAAATGGAAGTGCATATTTTGATGATTTATGGGGGTAAGGGATGACCCTTTTGGCGGAGAAGGGTGTTGCAGTGATGTAGCCTTTTCTAGTAGGCAAACACTCCCAAGAGATTAGAGGAAAAGACACAAAGATTTGGGACAATTTTCTCAATAATCCTTAAACAAGAACATTACAAAATATAAATATGCATGAGACTTGGAAAAGATTCCACTCCTCCACTTCCCTTATTCTCTGCATGAACTAACCCACTAATCCTACTAACATGCACTAACCTACTAATGCAATTTACCAAGTCAAACTAAGCATTAACAAGAAAACTAAATAACCAACGGATCTTCAATCGGAATACTTCTTGTACCTCTTGATAACTCGCTTGGGCCGCTGATCTGGGCCAGCTCGAAAGTAGCTCGACCGGGTTGTTGATGGGCCGTCCATATCATCCCCCCCCTTCTTGACCACGAACATTGTCCTCAATGTTTGGGAAAATGGAAATTGTTCAAAGAAACTTTCTTGATTCTCCCATGTAGATTCCTCTAAGGGCAACTTCTCCCACTTGACTAATAGTTCCTTCCTCCTTCTGCATAACCCTTGTATCCAAATTGCTTCAGGCAAGTACTCATGATCTCCTTCATAACCAAAATCAGTGATGTCCCCTTGTAATTCTGTCGATGATCCTTTACTTGGCTTGAGCAAGGAAACATGAAAGATGGATGAATCTTACTACCTTCGGGCAATTGCAACTTGTACGCTACCTTCCCAATCCGTTCAAGATTTTGTATGGACCGAAGAATCGTCTAGCAAGCTTGTAGGATTTTCGGTCCTGGACCGATTTTTGGTGATACTTTTGCAACCTTAAATAAACGTAGTCGCCCACACTGCAAATTCCTTGTCAAGCCTATTTTTTGTTTGCTTGATTGACCATACGAAGTTTAGCCTCCTCAATCGAGTTCTTCATGTTTTGTAATAACCGTTGGTGTTCAATAAGTGACGTATCAATAGAAGCTATGTTATTGCTTCCCGGCATATAGTCATGAATAGAGGTTACATCATGACCATAGACCGCTTTGAACGGGGACATTTTGATAGCCGAATGATAGTGCGTGTTGTAAGAAAATTCAGCCAAGTACAGTACCTTTGCCACGTTGCGGTTCTTCAAACACAAATGACCGAAGATAGGCTTCGAGACAACGGTTGACCACCTCCGTTTTGTCCATCCGTCTGCGGATGATATGCACTCGAATGCAACAGCTTTGTTCCCATCTCTTTAAACAGCTCGTTCCAAAAACGACTTAGAAACAATGGATCGCGATCTGATACAATTGACTTAGGAAGACCATGAAGGCGATAAATCTCTCGCATAAAAATGGAAGCCAATGAAACAGCCGTATAATGTGTCGGTAGAGCAATGAAATGAGCAAACTTGGATAGACGATCTACCACAACCCATATGGCTGTCCTTGCCTTCGAAGGTGGCAGGCCGGTGATAAAATCCATTGAAATATCCGTCCATGGGGCCTCTGGTGTAGGTAGCGGTTGGATGAGGCCATAAGGTTTATGATTTGTGGATTTAGTCGTCTGGCATACCGAACATTGCTTTACGAAGGCGGCGACGTCCTTGTTTAATCCCAGCCAAGTGAATGCCTGTGACAACCGTTTTGTAGTAGCCTGGATACCTGCATGTCCGCCCATTAATGATGCATGAAATTCATGCAATAATCTGTCTCGGATTGTACCCGTGGGGGAACCAAAATTTTGTTGTTCACATACACAAGACCATCACGGTATGCATGGTGTGGAAAGGCTACCGGGTCATTTAAAAGTTGATCCACCAATTTCTTCCCTGAATTATCATTTGAAAAATAGTGCCTTATCTCATCTAACCATGGTGCCGTAGGTGGGAGAAAGATAAAGCGACCGGAAGATCGACCCGGCTCAATGCATCGGCAACGAGATTGTCCTTTCCGGGCTTGAAATGTACTTCAAAACTGTAACCCATCAACTTCGATATCCACTTTTGTTGTTCTGGAGTATGTATGGATTGAGACAGGAGATGTTTTGAGGCTGTGGTGGTCGGTATAAATCCGAAATCGGTTGCTTAAAAGGTATTGTCTCCACTTCCGAACCGCTTCGGTGAGGGCATATAATTCTTTTACGTAGGTTGATTGTGTTTGCATGGTAGGGCATAGTTTCTTGCTAAAGAATGAGATGGGTCGGTGTTTTGGGAAAGGACTGCCCCGATGGCTAAGGATGAAGCGTCGATTGTGACGTCAAAGGGTTGCTTGAAGTCGGGTAGGGCAAGGGTTAACAGTGACTCCATGTGAGATTTAAGGGTGACAAAGGCTGCATGGGCTTCTGGGGACCACTGGAATTCTTTCTTTTTGAGTAATCGGTTAGTGGGGTTGCTATTTTAGCATAATGTTGCACAAATCTTCGATAGTAACCCGTTAGGCCCAAAAATGCTCGAAGTGTTGTGAAGGAGACCGGTGTTGGCCACTGTTGAATGGCTTCGACTTTGTCCGTTCTGGAGAAACACCCTTTGACGAAATCCAATGACCTAAAAATGACAGTTCATGAACCACGAACATACACTTGCTAGCTTTAGCATGGAAGTTGTTGTTCGACAAGGTTTCAAACACAAATTGTAAGTGGTCATAGTGCTTTTTGAGGGAGGCACTGTAAATTAGAATATCATCAAAAAACACCAAAAAATTGACGAAGCACCTTACGAAGAGATCATTCATGGCATTGAAAAGTCGATGGGGCATTCGTAAGCCGAATGGCATGACGAGGAACTCGTAATGGCCATCGGTGGTCCGAAAGGCTGTTTTCTTGATGTCGGAATCGGCTACGCGGATCTGGTGGTATCCGGAGCGTAGGTCAATCTTTGAGAAGATTGTGGCGCCATGTAACTCATCCAATAGCTCATCGATTGTTGGAATGGGGAAACGGTCACGAACCGTGACTGCATTAAGCACTCGATAATCTACACAGAATCTCCAAGACCCATCCTTTTTCTTGACCAGTAACACGGGGGATGAGAACGAGCTCTGACTCGGTCTTATGATGCCATCCGCTAACATTTCCGAGATAAGTTCGGTCATGATTTTCTTTTGAAAATGAGGGTAGCGGTAAGGTTTGACATTAACCGTGTGGTTCTCGTCTAACAGTGGTATGTGGTGATCATGGGGTCGGTTGGGTGGCAGGGTGTGGGGTTTTAGGAAAAGTGGTTGAAACTTATCCAGAAGGTGGTGTATTGTTGGGTCTAGGTGAGTGGGGTTGGCTGGGTTGGGAGGGTTTAAGTGTGTGGGCTGCATGATCATGGCATGGAAGGCTGCGATGGACCCTTGTCTAACGAGGGATGATAAGGAACTAGGGGTGACGGGTTTAGCCAATGGTTCATTCTTAAATGTACACGTGGAGCCGTTATATTCAAATGAGATTTCCGGAATTGAAAAGTCGGCGGTTAAACGACCCAATGATCCTAACCAAGAGATTCCCGATACTAGATCAGCTCCCTCTATAGGAAATATGAAAAATGGTATGGTGAACTTGGTTTTTGGATGTGGACGTGAACATCTGGGCAGTAGCCGGAGCATTCAATGCGTTGGCCGTTACCGACCATGACCGAAAATGATTCCATCGGTGTTGTAGGCAGTTTTAGCCCAGCGACGATGCGGGGCTGGATGATGTTATGGGTACTCCCACAATCGACCAGAATTGTAACCGGTTTCCCGTGTATGTATCCCTGAACACGTAAGGTTTGGATGGAAGATAGGCCGAAATAAGCAGCATCCGAGAGTGATAAAAATTGAGGAGTTTCCACGTGTACGTTTTCGGGTTCACTTGGTGTCTCGGTTGCGGTTTCTGAATAATCGTTAACAACGATTAAAAGAAATTGTGGCGGAGAGCACTTGTGACCGGGAAAGTATTTCTCGGGGCAACGGAAACATAAGCCTTCTTTGCGTCGTTGTTGGATGGCTTCGGGTGACAGTTTGGTGAAGGTAGCGGTTGTGGTGGTGCGGGTAACAATGGTGGTGTGGTGGTAACAGATGGTATAGTGGATGCATGGGTAATGGATATGGACTGTGTGAGTAGTTGGACTTGAACTTAGAAGAAGACGCTAGTTTATCTTCCACAAGACGTGCTAAGGCACATGCTTGGTGTAGATTTTGTGGGTTGAGGATTGATAATTCGGCTTGTATTTCTGTTTTCAACCCGGAGATGAAGCAATTACGTAACTGTTGTTGAGACATACCTACGATGCGGTGGAAATACGTTCAAATTCCGTTTGGTAGGCTGTGACGGTGGTGGTTTGGCGGAGTTTGTAGAGGGTTGCCTCATGATTTCATATGTGGATGGTCCAAAACGTAATTCGACTTCACGTTTAAAATCTGCCCATGTGCCTAACAGATCATTGTTTGCTAAGTGTTGATACCAAGATAGAGCATCACCAATGAAGTAAAAGGCGGTTAACGACACGCGTTCCCCAGCGGGAATTGGTAGTAGGTGTAGTAGCTTTCGGCTTGGATGATCCACCCGAGGGGGTTTGAGCCATCAAACAGGGGTAACGTGATCTTCGGTGGACGCGGGTTTTGGTTTTGGTTGGGTGAGCGGTGCGGCGAGGTGGTGATTTGGGTGTTGCGGATGATTCCGCCATAAGATGGTCGTTGAGTTGGGTAACATTGTTAACCAAGCGGCCTGTAATCTCCGACTGAATATCAAACTTGGTATTGAGGTTTTCAGTGGCTTTGATGAGTGCAGTGAGTTGGGTGGTGAGGGTGTTGTTCAGTTGGGTTAGTTGATCCGAGACATTGGGTGGGAATTCCTCTGATAGGGAAGATTCCTTTCGTGGCGGCATGGTGGAATGGTGAAACGTGAATGAAAGCACCAAATGATATAGCCTTTTCTAGTAGGCAAACACTCCCAAGAGATTAGAGGAAGAAGACACAAGATTTGGGACAATTTTCTCAATAATCCTTAAACAAGAACATTACAAAATATAAATATGCATGAGACTTGGAAAAGATTCCACTCCTCCACTTCCCTTATTCTCTGCATGAACTAACCCACTAATCCTACTAACATTCAACTAACCTACTAATGCAATTTACCAAGTCAAACTAAGCATTAAACAAGAAAACTAAATAACCAACGGATCTTCAATCGGATACTTCTGGACCTCTTGATAACTCGCTTGGGCCGCTGATCTGGGCCAGGCTCGAAGGTAGCTCGACCGGTTGTTGATGGGCCGTCCATATCATGCAGCATGGCGAAGGCTGTGGTTTATCGTCTTCTGGTTTGCCAAGGCTTGTTTTTGGTTGGTTTTGAAGGTTTAGAAAGTTTTAACTTTGACTTGAATACTAACTTACTGTTGACTGTTGATGGGGTACCACCCCAAATACAACACAAATCATTGTTAAAAAGTTTAAATGTAGTACTATAACATGATTACACTGAGCTCAGGAAATTAGGTGGAATAGCGCAACCTCTGTCACGGCGTAAGAGGGTGTGCCTAGGCCACAACTCACAGCCCACCCCTCATCTAGACTTGAAATTAAACAGCAAAGGGATGTTAATGTGTCACAATAAAACAAGTTCACGGATCAAATATTAAGAAGTGTAGGACCTTGATTGTGGTTGACACAAGAGGACGACCCCAGTTGCAGCTCAATAAGCATACCTTCTAACTCGACTGCATAAAACGAGTTGTCCCTATAGCCTCGCTAACGTGTAAATGTTAAGAATAACGATACAGAGAATAAGGCAGGTCTGCCCATAGCTGTGACTTACATAGGAATACAACCTCAAGCAGCTCAGTAAGGAAAGGAGAGGTAGTCGGGTTCAGCACTTAGGGAATTTTGAGAAAACAAAGGTAAATGAGAGGGAGTCTTAACAAGGAAGAAAGACATTCATTGGTTGCCATGGAATATAAATAGATCACAAGACAACAAAATATATAAGTTAAGCTCTGAAAAAGACAACAACATGAGCACAAGCTCAACTAGGAATAACAGAGTATTGAAGTCAACTATAGAGACAAAGGGCACTATACTATGTTAGAAACCCTTTATAACATGAGGATACAGAACCCTCTATCGAAGAAAGTTCAGACTTGGATAGTTGACTGCACATTAGTGCATTACCAAAATAAAGTCAAGCTCCAACCCGGGATTGATGACCGCTATAAATATCACCCTTCACCAACATGTAAACACATGCACACGACAATTCATAACTCTTTACCCTCTCACATAATACCATCAATTTATCTTCTTTAGTTTTAGCCTCTCATAACCACCATCTTTACTCTCACTCATACATCTATGCTTATGTTTGATACATCTTATACATTTACTAAATTGAGTATCGGAATGCCTCGAAGCTTAAGCCTCATGGCCCTCTAATGAATTCTTTGTGGTTGCAGCCTATATATCTAAGAAGAAGTGAAATGAAACTATATTACCCATTGGATGAATCTGAACTGGATGGGTCACTTCTCTTGCACTGGTGCTTCTTCAACTCGCCTCTAGGTAAAGAATTTGGAGCAACAACTATCAATGTTTTCAGAACTGGGTCGAATAGTGAACCAGTCACCTCACAGGTTCACTGGTTAGACCCGTTGGAATGATCGAACCGGATTTAAGAACTAATAATGTTCCAACTTCTTTCAAGTAAAGTGATTTCAAAATCCTTTAAAATTTTGAAGGAATTCAAGAAAAGGAGTAATTAGGGTATAAACCGCTTTTGGATCTTGTTTACCTGAGTAATATATAATATCAACATGCGTGATCTTTTGTTGATTAGTGAGATGAAATCGGGGTAGGGTTGTAAGGAAAAGAGTTCGGATGAGGGTATAAACATCATCTTTAGTTATGAAACTAGTGGAACGCTCCATAGCACTTGATAACGTAGGGATTAATCTAGATCGGGTCAGAGTGGAGCTTTCATTACTGGTCATGGAGCATGTTTTGGTTGGATCAGGTCAATAAAATGCCTGCTGATTTTGATCATGTGATCATGGAGTTAGTAGTTTAGATTGTGGGTCATGCTATGGAGTATCGCTAACATGCATGGGTATCTATGTAATTAAGTTTGGTTTCGAGTACTAATGAAAGTACGTTGTTAAGCAGTAGATCTTTAGACGAGCTAGCTTGACTCGTTAAGAGTTAACGAGCCTAGCTAAGCTTGCTCCTTCAACTATAAACCCATGCTTTAGCTAAAGCTAACTCGACTCGCTTGTTAAATAACTCTAATATCATTGAGCACAATATAATAACTTTGACCATTGATTATGTAACAAGATATCATTATATATCCTCCAAAATTTTTCATGTTGAAATTAAGAACGAAAACATAACAAAGAGTAACAACAAAATTAGTCATTAGTGGGTTCAACAAATATGTATCAACTTTTACACTCCTACTTTATGAGATATACTAATGTGCAATACTTGTAAACCATTTTCAACTATTAACTTTGGTCACCACTTGGTTACCGAGGTTGGGTTGTGAAGTTTTCATGGTTATTAAGATCGTCGGGATCGATGGGCAAGTGATCTCGGTTGTTGGTTTGCTACAACGCTCTTATTTGAGACTCTTCGAAATTGAAATCCCTAATAAGTAGATTATGTTGTTATATATCTTCCGTTTATTAAGATGCCGGACAATTAAAATTTGATTAACTAATAATTGACTGTCATTTTATTTTTATCTAAATCTACCCAAAACCATCCAAATTGATAGGACCACAACCTAAACTACGAATCTCCATGGTTCTCAGCTCTTTGGCCTTCATCACACGACATCCCCTACCCAAACCGTCGTCAGTTGTGTTGCCGAGTGACACGAGGCACCCAAACTTTTATTCTGAGGGTGCCCCGAGTACCCTTAAACTAGAACAAGTTATTGTTCAAGTTAGAAAACGTAATCCATTGTTTTTTAAATTCAATAACCTACTTTTTAGGCACGCCAATTCTCATGAGAGCCAAATAAGCAATAACCCGATAAAACACTAGCATTACAGTCAAAATAACAATAGAGGTCACTTGCCCATCAAGCCCGACGCTATTAATAGCTGGAAAATCCGCAACGAAACACGTTTGGTTACCACATTGGTAGGTCTGGCCATGCTCATATTGTGACCCGATCAAGAGCTTGTACGTATGTTGACTGATCGATACAAACTTGATCCATGATATAAAAACAGGCACATGCTGGACATAATATCCCCCGGCTAATGTGAAGGATAACATGATCACGGACCCTAGAATGGTGGCCGACTTCTGGTCCATGACAAGTGCGCCTAGAGCTAGTCCTAGCCCTTGTGAGACCAAGACGCTTAGGAGAAGTGCAAACAACGCGTACATGAAACTTCCTAGTGTTGGTTTGAGCCCGGCCATCCAATAGGTTATGATGCAAAACAACGCGGGTAGGACCATCTCCATTGGAAGATCTCCTAAGGTTCTCGACACGAAATAAGATGAAAGTTTGTACATTCCTGAAGATCTCTCTTTCCCCAACATTAGTCGTTCTTGAGGGAATGTGAAAATGGCTTGAAATAAAGGGAAAAAGCCCCAAAATCCAGTGTAAAAGAAGAGCAATCCTGACTATATATATGTTTTACAAACAAAAAGTACAAAAGTGTTAAAAGAATCAAACATTAGATACAATTCACTACAAGAAAATGTGACATTTTTGTGGCACAACAAAAGTTCACTAATATGAATTTTAGACACATTTTCTAAAAGATTAGCAAGACGTCCTCAACATGTTTATAAATCAACGAACATGAACGAGGCTTGTTGGTGTTTGTTCGTTTGACTTTAATAGAACGATTGAACAAAAACGAACACTTAAGGGAACATATTTTCTTGTTCTTGTTCATTTGTTAAGAAAATGAACATATATATGTTATTTTATGTTCATTTATTAGTATTCAAAAAGAAGTTTTTCGGACATAAAAATATAAACAAACATCAATTAAAAGTAAACGTGAATATCCAAATTAAACTCTAAAATACCATCATCCTCGTTTCAAAGGTAAACAAAGACGGATCAAATTGACTTTTTAGGCTTTAAGGGTTTTTAATATGATAATAAAATTTATTTCAAAATAAATATCAGTAATAAACTAAACAAAGATATCAAATTGACTTTTTAGGCTTTAAGGTTCTAGATATGATAATAAAATTGATTTTAAATAAATATTAGTAATAAACAAATTTTAAATGAATATTTATACAAACGAAAACAGATGATGATAGATGAGCGAATATAAGAAAACGTATATAAACACATATAATGCAAGTCAATAAATGACACTCCAGACTATAATGACATATCAATAAATAAACGGTTTATGTATGTTCGTTTAGTTAAACAAGCATATATTTGTATTTATGTTTGTTATTTTTATAAAATAAATGAATTTTAATCAAATAGTTCACTGAACGTTTGATTTATTTACATTTATTTACAGACATAAGAATTATCATTATAGACGCACATTTTATGTCATCGAGACTTTACTACTTAAACTTTTTATAACTATTTTTACTGCACTTTTTCATGTGTCATTAGATATTACTGTATCCTATGTTTTGTAAATATTGAGGAAATGAAATGCTATACCTGATCTTGCAAGTGAGACGTCTCAGATTGCCACCATAGCAAACCCGTAAGAAACGATACCGCGATAACCTGCCCGATCTTCAGAGTAGAAAAGAACTCGTGCCTCCTTTCTTTGATCCCTCGTCGTAGCAATATCGTGACTTGTTGCCACCACGTTGTGGTCCATCGCTCGGGTTTCTTGCTCACCAAAACATCGTTCACATGATCATCAACTTCTGATAGCTCATCTTTCAGTTTCTCAGCAAGATTCGACTTATAAGCCAAAACCAACTTCTGCTTGATTGCATTTTGGTCTAAACGACTTGAATCGTCACATGTTATCCTGATTTATTTAGTTTAACAAAGGTCATGAATCAGTTATTGTGCAAATAGATTATGAGGTACACACCCTCACTACTAGATCAAAAAAAAAAAAAAGTTTCCTACATGCATTTTTGTCGCAAATGCGTTAAAAACAAGTTTGCTACACATTTACGATAAAAATATTTTGTCGGATTATTACTTGCAGAAAACCAGTTTGCGGCACATTTGCTACGCCAAATTGTGACTCAATTGCGACGAATAAAGCGTGTGAATTTGCTACATATTTCTTAAGCACACTCTTAATTGCTAACTGGCATATAATTATTAACTCAATTTTAATTTAAGTTAATATACATAAGCAATGCATTTAGCATTTTAATAATATTTAATTAATGTTTTTAATGTTTGGGGATGACATCAGGAGAAACTTTACCTCAAAATCAAGAGATAAAGGCACAATGAGATCCCCTAGCGCTTTTTAATGTTTATTTAAAGAAATACAAGTAACTGTTACAGATCAAACTGAAAAACTCAACCCAAAAGACTAGTCTAATGGGTGAGGGAACTCATTTGGGTTATAAACCCCACATCAATTGTTCATACAACTCACGTGGGACAAGTCCCATACCTTGCAATATTTTCGGTCCATAACAGTAACATAGCATATATATGAGTAGTCGAAGCGATTACATACCATTTGCAAGGTCTAGCAAAAAGTCCGAAGGGTTCATGGCTACCGATGGCGAAAACCCAATACTGTCAAAATAACTCATAACTTCTAAACCTTTCCCGTAAAACAACGAATTCCCTTCTGATAGCAATAACACCTTATGAAACGTATAAAATAGCTTACTTGAAGGTTGGTGAATTGTCATCACAATGGTTCGTCCTCCTCTCGCTAACTCGCTTATTGTCGAAACAATCCTTTGAGCGGTTGTTGAATCGAGCCCGGATGTGGGTTCATCCAAAAACAACAAACTCGGGTTTATAAGCATTTCTTGACCAATACTGACCCTTTTTCGCTCTCCACCCGATACCCCTCTTAAATCCGAGCCACCTATGATTATATTCTTGCATCTTGTTAACCTAAGTTGATTTATCACAGCCTCAGCGTGTGTGATCTTTTCTTGACGCGTAAGATCTTTAGGCAATCGGAGTAGAGCCGTGAAGACAAGAGTCTCGGTGACAGTCAAATGAGGATACAAAACATCGTCTTGAGTTACAAAACCAGTGTAGCGCTTCATAATACTCGAGAACGGTTTGCCATTGTAAGTGATAGTCCCGTCGAGTTTACCGCCTAGGCGCCCACCTAGTGCAGTCAAAAGTGTGGTTTTGCCACAACCAGATGGACCTAACATCGCTAATATTTCTCCAGGCAGCACCATGCCGGTAATTCCTTTTAGTATTTGTTTCTCTAGTGACTCGTTATTCATTTTCTTCATCCATCCTTGTTTCTTGACTTTAATTGTGTAAACCACTTCATGAAACTGTTGAATCCTTAACGTGTTACTTAAAATAATAATAAACAAACAAACAAACAAACGTAGTCAATATAATTTTACTAAGTATAAAAAGGTCCTAACAAGTATTAGACAATGGTAAATTTAAATTAATTATGAAATAACAAATTTGTAACGTTTTTACAATAAGTGGTCACAAAATTCATGTTGTAGACTTGACACTATGACACTTAGGGGCTGTTTGATTCCTCTTACCACACGTCTGACCACTGACTGGCTGACTCGTTCAGCCAGTCAGTGCGTTTGCTGTTGCTGACCGCCTCATCTGACCGGGAAGTGCTATCTGACCGGGTCCTTTTTCTTGAGATTGCTGACCAAAATCAGTCCAGCCCTTCCCTTCCTCTAACCCTGGATCTCTCGTTCCTCTCTTCCCCCCTCCGCTCCATCTGCTGCCCTCCAGTCCTCCACTGTCGGCTTCCTCCATCCCGCCGTCGAGCCCATCTGCCGCCCTCCCCTACCGCCGGCTTCCTCCCTCCGCCACATCCTCCCTCCGTAGCGCCTCTTCTGCCGCCCTCCCCCCCTCCGCCGGCTTCCTCCCTCCGCCACATCCTCCCTCCGTCGCGCCCCTTCTACCGCCGTCCCCCCCTCCGCCGGCTTCCTCCCTCCGCCACATCCTCCCTCCGTCGCGCCTCTTCTGCCGCCCTCCCCCCCCCCTCCGCCGACCCCATCTGCCACCCTCCCTTCATAGCTTCCTAAGAGAGACGCATCTAGATTCCGGTCTGAAGTAAGTACTTGAACACAAGTTAAAATACAAAGACAAGTTTCAGTCAGCAGAGTCAGTCAGATACATAATCAAACAGCCAAGTTTCAATCAGATGTAGACTCGGTCAGAACTTCTGACTGGATCAGCTTCTGACTCAGTCAGCTCATACTGGGTCAGCACAATCAAACAGTCCCTTAGTATAAAAGTTTAAAACAAAGATATTCAAACTTTTGCCTACAATGGTCATTATGTAGGTGCACTAAGCATGCATTGATGTGTTACTGGTCTTCTATGTACTATCAATATATAAATCAATTGGAAAACGTAAAACAAACCTTTAACGATACAGGACAGTCAACTTTGTTAAAGATTGACGAACGAGTTGATGTTTTCTCGCATGAAGATTGTGCCTCCATGTCGAGCATTTGTGTCGCCATTAATCTCTCTCTTTTTAATCGAATTTATATAAATAATATAGTTATACGTCTGACTAGGTTTGTGTTATATATGTTATTTATAGAAGACGATTAACTATAGATTAAAGAAAAGAGAAGTCATGCAATTGTGGTGTGAAAGTTTGTCCATTGATCATAATTTTCGAGCTTAATCTTGTTAATCAAGTGTGTAAATGTCATTAAATCGACTTTAAACGTATTAGTTATTTACCTAACCGCAAGGTTTAAGGTTCACAAGGATTTCATGGGCGTTTTTGTCTTCTAAATCCATAATGTTACACTTAGTGGCTTGATTATTTTTGCATGTTTTTGGAAAACTAGCTAATTATGTGTTAAGATTGTTCTTATACAATTTGAAGAGATTATATAACACTAAATGAATGGCTTGATTATTTTAAATATAAATGGTTAATATTGATACTAAGCATTGTGGTCACAATCCCAATAGTAAATTAACATTTTCATCTTAGAAATAGATGGCTTCATTATTGAAAAGAATAATATTGGGGAAGCACACAAAGAGTGAGGGTTTTTATTTGAATTCAATAAACGTTTAAAACCATTAAACATTTAAATCCGTTATCAGTTAGGTTTTATGATAGATTTTTTTAAATTTTGGTTAGCTGGCTCAAAGTTTTATAACCATAAGTGAACGGTTTTGATTTGCAATTTATATTCATAGCTAACGGTACGCCTAGAAGTAATTAGTACAGTGGAACAATAAATGGGAGTTTCAGACGAACAATGAGCATGCTTTCAAGAGTTTATATCTTGATGTCAAGAAGTATAAAGAGAGGGTATTGTCATGAAATAATTATTAGAGGGCTTCCCTATTCAATTGATATAGTTGAAGGACTATAGTTGTAATAATTATAAGGATTTTGTCAAGTCGTTAGCTTAGTCGTTAACAACACATTAAGTCCGGAAGAAGGATATAAGGCTTGTGGTTATCATTAGATAATAATCAAGTTTCTTGCTCTTAGCCTCATTTTCTTACTTTTAGCTTGTATTAGAACTAATGGGCGAAATTGTCACTACGACAAGTGTGTTCAAATTTGTAAATCTCAGTTTTGACGACTTGTAATCAGTATTTAACCCTAAAAATTCATGCTGAAACACTGATAAAATAAAAACACATCAAAAAGACGCATCACAATAGTATATTTAAAAATTTTATAAAACACCATGTTATAAAAGTTATAAGAGAACCCCAAAAGGTTAAGATTGCCTGAAAATTAAAAATTGATTTAGGTGTTAAAATTGATATCTTAAGATATGAATGCTAGATCTCTATGGGGTTTAAACAATCTAATCATATGTGATAAAATCGACTTCGTAGATGATCTGAGATACAAGTTTGAAAAAATCAATTATGTGTTAAAAATTTTATATTTAGGGTTCATATAATATAGTTTACAAAGATGATCTAAACGATCATCTAGAGACTCTAATGAACTTTTAGATTGACTGTTTTAAAAAGATTGACACAATTTCATTATTCTCATCTATAGTTTGACTATATGTGTTATGGAATAGTTTGACTATATGTGTTATGGAATAGTTTGACTATATGTGTTATGGAATTTGTCATCAATCAATGTCTAGAAAATATTAGCACATTAAAAATATTAATAAAGTTCACCCCTAAACACATTTATGGTTTTCAATCGTAATGCACACACAATGATCTTTACTGTCCATAAATAGATTGCAAAGAATAATTGGTCTGAAGTATCGTAGTTAATCATGATCAATACATTAATAAAACTTTTTACATCCAATGCTTGATTTAACTCTCCTTTTACTCGGGTGGTCTAACAAGAGATCACATCGATTCATTAATGTATCTTGTAAATATTACAAGACATGATGTTATATTATTAGGACATGTGTTATCAAAATATTATTCTAATCACACATTGTACTTCTTTTCTTTTCACTAAGTTTATTCTTTAGTTTAGTAAAAGTTTTAACTAGGGTCATAATGGGGACATCGCAGTGGTTTTTGGGGGTAGGCCGGACCTAAAGGTCACGGTTAGGGCAAAAGGTCACGTTGTGCAACCTAACCGTGACCGCAAGGGCTTGCGGTCACCGTTTATTGTCAGTCATCTGACACCACGTGACAACAAAACGACAAAAGGACACGGATAAAGTAAAAACCATTCACCAAATCGTCACGGTTTGCTCTAACCGTGACCTTTAGGGTACCAGGTACACCTTTACGGTGCGAGGTACTCTGTTGATGTTGACAAAAGGCCCCGGATTCGCGCGCCACCTACTTCGAACCATCACGGTTTGGCATAGCTCATATACCCCCCCCAGTTTAAAATGAGCTATGCCACGGTTTGACAAAAGGCCCCGGATTCGCGCGTCACCTTTAGGGTACCACGTCCAAATATTAAGAAGAGCGGACTCTAATACATCACAGTATGAGGCAGCTAGACACAGCTCGTATACTTTCTCACAACAAACTATGCCTGACCCAGCGAGGCATAGCTCATACACCCCCCAATTTAAAATGCCCAATGACCGTTCTAATCGGGTAAAGGCTGCTTCAAATGTACCGATTACGGGAACTGGCCTAGGGTTTCCTTTAATAGTGAAATCAAAGGACGTGATAAAAGTTATGAAGTTTAAGGATCAGCAGCCCTAATGGATTCACCGGTACGTTTCGAGTATAAAAGATGTGCGGCCTGATGGTAACTGTGGTTTTCGGGCGATCGCGGTGGCTTTAGGGAACAAGCAAAAAGAATAGGAATGGGTTAGGCGACAAATGTTGTCGGAGATGGACAGAAACATATGGTATTGGCGGAGCAATTTAAACCGCGAGATGCCTGGCTATTATGATTCTGTTCGTAATAGCTTAAATTGGTTTGGCACGACTCAACCCGCACCCGATACCCATTGGCTAACTTTTCCGGCCCATGGACTCGTAATTACGGAAACATTCACTTGTATTGTGCATCTTATTTCTTCATTTAGCAGCCAGACATGCTTCCCGCTGAGAACAGCCCCGAACCATTATTTACCTATCCAGTTGTCGCAGTTGCTAATATTAACCAAGATCACTTTATTTGTATCCAATTGGAAGGGGATTACCCAATGCCCAATGTGGGCTACCATTGGACGAGATTTGCATATCAACAAGCACTAGAATGGCAAAATATGTATCAGGATCATATAAACAATTACGTTAGAATAATGGATCGTCAAAGAGGCACCGATGCCAAATGTAAGCTATCATTCTCGGAGACATTATAATATTAATCAAGATCACTTTATTTGATGATGATGATGATGATGATAAAAATAATAGTAAAAATAATAGAAATAATAAAAATAAAAATAATAGTAATAATCATATTATTAATAATAATACTAGAAATAATAGTAATAATAATAATAATAGAAATAATATTAGAAATAATAGTAATAATAATAATAATAATATTAATATAATAATACTAGAAATAATAATAATAATAATAATAATAATAATAATAATAATAATAATAACAATAATAATAATAATAATACTAGAAATAATAATAATAATAATAATAATAATAATATAATAATACTAAAAATAATAATAATAATAATAGAAATAATAATAATAATAATAATAATAATAATAATAAATAATAATAATAATAATAATAATAGTAGTAGTAGTAGTAGTAGTAGTAGTAGTAGTAGTAGTAGTAACAATAATAAAACACTAAATCAAATAGGAGAATAAACTGTCATGGTTAGGATTAACCGTCACGGTTAGCAGGATAAACTGTGACAGTTAGACCTAACCATCACGGTTAGGGTTTCTGACAACTAGGGTTTCTGATAAAAGAGCAACTCTCACGGTTTGCCCAAACCGTCACCTTTTGCACAAACTCTGTTTATATGCTTTGTTTCCCACATATTTCAGCGAACCACTCCCGTCCCTACCGGTTAAGGCGGTAGGGCAACACGCGAGTGGTGTGGGCTCGAAACCCACTACCACCGGTTCATGATAGTTTTTTTGTAAGAAATATTTACTTAGGAAAATTTTTAAAAAATAAGGCAAAAGGTCTAAAAATTTTCCTATGTGAATATTTCTTACAAAAAATACCTATCATGAACCGGTGGTAGTGGGTTTCGAGCCCACACCACTCCCTTGTTGCCCTACCGTCTTAACCGGTAGGGACGGAAGTGGTTCGCTGAAACGTATGGAAAACAAAAGCATTTAAACAAAGGTGAACCAAAAGGTGACGGTTTGGTCAAACCATGACCCCTTTGTTCACTTGTGGCGTTGTTGAATGAAGCTGTCATAGTTTCTTGAGAAAAAGGGTCACCTTGTGACCTTACTGTGAGAGTTTATATGGGCTAAAGGTCACGGGGAGGCCTAACCGTGACCTTTTATGTTTCCTTAAACTCATATCTTAACCGTTTATGATCAATTAGGTATATCGAAACGGATATTTTTTTCATGAACATGCACACACATCAACATATATAGACAATAAGAACAAATAGTCTTCGTAGAGGTACATACAAACATACGTACGTGTAAAACCGTGACATTTTAATAATAACCTAAATAATCTTATCGTGAACATATCAACATATATACATCTTATATTTCGTAAACCTATGTTCAAGCATACATAATAAGCTCTAATAATAATAATGATGATGATAATAATAATAATAATAATAATAATAATAATATACTCTAATATAAATAAAAAATTTAATAGTAATAATTTTAAAGTTGATACTAATAATAATAATATAATTATATTTTTTATTAAACAAAAAGAACACATAATAATAATAATAATAATAATAATAATAATAATAATAATAATAATAATAATAATAATATACTCTAATATAAAAAAAATATAATATAATAATAATAATAATAATAATAATAATAATAAATAATAATAATAATAATAATAATAATAATAATAACAATAATAACAATAATAATAATAAAAATATTAATATGGAAACAAAAGGTCACGTGGAGGTCACGCCGTGACCTCTTTAGATATTTTTTGAATCAGATTTCCCCTCGATTAATACACCTGCCCTATCTGAAGGTGTGACGGTTTGGTCAAACCGTCACACTTTACTCATTTCATCTCTGATTTCTCCTCAACTACATCACCTGCCGTTACACTAAAAGTTGACGGTTTGGCCAAACCGTCACCGTTTGGTTTCTAGTTTCTCCTTCAACCGTCCCCATCTCACCATTTCCCCATTTCACCACCACATCCACCATTTTTCACCACCACATCCACCATTTCACCGTCTCCATTTCACCACTATTTCACCGCCAAACCGTCACCGCGAGCCCTCCTCGTGACAGTTTCATCCACCGTCACCCACTACCACCGCCGCTGCACCACCATCTCCGCACCACCACCGCCGGTGCACCACCATCTCCGCACCACCACCGCCGCTGCACCACCATCTCGGCACCACCACCGCCGCTGCACCACCATCTCCGCACCACCACCGCCGTTGCACCATCGTTGCTGCACCACCACCGCCGCTGCACCACCGTTGCTGCACCACCACCGCCGCTACACCGCCGCTGCACCACCACCGCCGCTGCACCACCATTTTCGGTATGTAAATTTACAAATTTAAACCATAGAGGTGAACATAGATTTGATAGGTTTTCCCGTATGTTTAGCGTAGTTTGTCGATGGTTTATTATTATTATTAGAAATAATAGAAATAATAATAATAGAATAATAATAATAATAATAATAATAATAATAGTAGCAGCAATAATAATAGTAATAATAGAAATAATAATAATAGAAATAAAAATAATAATAATAATAATAGAAATAATCATAATAATAATAATAGTAATAATAGTAATAGTAGTAGTAGTAGTAGTAGTAGTAGTAGTAGTAGTAGTAGTAGTAGTAGTAGTAATAATAATAATAATAATAATAATAATAGTAATAGTAATAATAACAATAATAATAATAAAATAGTAATAATAATAATAGTAATAATAGAAATAATAATAATAGAAATAATAATAATAATAATAATAATAATAATAGAAATAATAATAATAATAATAATAATAATAATAATAATAATAATAGTAATAATAGTAATAATATAGTAGTAGTAGTAGTAATAATAATAATAATAGTAATAGTAATAGTAATAATAATAATAATAATAATAATAATAATAATAATAATAATGATAATAATAATAATAATAGTAATAATAGAAATAATAATAATAGAAATAAAAATAAAAATAATAATAATAGAAATAATAATAATAATAATAATAATAATAATAATAATAATAATAATAATAATAGTAATAATAGTAATAATAATAGTAATAGTAGTAGTAGTAGTAGTAGTAGTAATAATAATAATAATAATAATAATAATAATAATAATAGAAATAATAATAAAAGAAATAAAAATAATAATAATAATAATAGAAGTAATAATAATAATAATAACTAGGTATGGATGTCGCGCGTTGCTGCGGCTATAAGGTTGAGAACATTGTCTATATAGATCTAAGTTTTGTTCCAACCTAATGCAATATCACTTACCAGGAAGATGTAAGGTTTATTGGAGGAAGAAAACAACTCCTTCCTCTTGTTCAATCTACCAGCTTGCAACATCTACACTATCTGATTACGCGTAGACTAAACTTGTACCTACAGGAAGCCATGACATTCTTATAACTAAACTCATGTAATAATTAGACCATCCAATGTTACTAACAAAAACATGCTTTTTTCAACCAAAAAAAAGTAGCAGTCAAATAAGCTCAAAGCAATACAGGGTAACAAAACGGAGATGTAGCACAAAACCTGTCATAGCTACAACAGGAACCTGCAAAAAGGTGACCCATATTACACGCATAAAGCAAACTAACAACAGATGTAATATACTAATGGCCAGCTTTACAAAACAAAAGCATGATCACCAACATTAAACATGAACTACAGATCACATAGTAACCAACACTTGCAAAAAATAAGGACATGCTGCTATTAATCTCATGCAAATGGAAAAGAAGGCATTTATAATCACTACATATTTAGGTCGGTCATAGTCATACATGATACATATGATATAAAATCAAGAAGCAAAAAAAAAACAGATTCTTTTAAAGGAAAAAATTCAAATGCAATACTTGAAAATGATGATAACCTCACTATTGATGATAGCTTCTATTAGGTTTTGTACTCCAACAGATAACCTCACTATTGCTTATAACCTCTATTAGTGAGTACAACTCTATGATGATTCTAACTTAGATTCATTGGTTACACACGGGGTATCAAAGGACTGTAAGAAACTACATATGGTTCGAAGTGTCTTCTCTAGAGCGTTTTTTTCGTTTCTTTAAAGTGCAAGAGAAAATCAAACATGGCAAAAAGATCATAACATACCTGATTGATTTATATAAGCAACTTGTAGAAGCAATTTGTGTCTGGACATGTAAGAAGACATGAAAGTACCAATGATGAGACCTGTTATACAGTGGTATAATAAGATTAGCACAACAGATACACAACGTTACTTGATAAACTCAACTAAAACAATTGTAAAATTCAATATCATGCTGGATGCTTCAAAACAAATTGTAACCGGACTTAACAAATAGCACATCCTACAAAAATTTTGGCACTTCTTCATATGTCCGCTTCAGTTCATCCAGTTGTATTTTGTTATGAAGAAAATCTCTGTTATGAAAAGAGAAGAGAAAATATTAAAGCTTCTATTACGAAGAAAGAACTTATGCACAAATGATGAACATGCTTCTACCTGTGACCTGATAACATTGGATCTGGTTAAATAACAATGACCAAATCAGATGTGCTCAAAAGCCTCGGCTCAGATATACCTATTACATCGACATGGCTGTGTTGTAGGACGGAAGTGGAGAACATCTCACTTACCCTCCATGATCATGCCACGGCAGGAGATACAGGGTCTCTGTCACAATCATCATAGCAATTATCACCTTGTCACCGGTTACAAATAGGTTAGTGTGCTACAGTTAATGGTAGCAAGCTACGCCCGTAAAACAAAAGACGTACCGTCACTGTAGGGATCCAATTAGGGCAGACAGCAAACCTATATGTTTATTGCATCAGTTAGTATTTATATATAAAACTGTAAAGAACTACCAAGAAAAAAGTATTGGTCCAGTTGGATACATTTTAACTTTTATTAATTATTCATTTTAGAGCACACAGTGAGAACATGAAGCAAACAACATGCAGTGATGTTTCGATGAAAGTAAAGCATATGGATTGCTAATAACATCTTCTGTCATAGTCTTTTTACTTATAGCATAAGTTAGAACAATCACCAAAAGCAAGTATAAGCAAATATGCAGAATGCAGAAAGCAGCATAAAGGTTGTACCGGAGTCTTCTTTATTTCGAAGAAAAATGTAACTTGACATCTTCCAAGTGAATCCAAATATCCCTGTTGGTCTTGCATAATTCTCAAACTTATCTTGTAGAGCAAGTGAAAGTTGAAGTGCTACGACTACCTCAGACATTGAAAACTAATTATTCATTTGTTTTTACTTTGAAAATTAGCAACCAAAAGTATGCACAAACCAATTATTCATTTGTTTTTACTTTAACTACCAACAAAAAGTATTGCAAACTAATTATTCATTTCTAGCTCAAGAGGATTTGGAGGAGTAGTTTACTGTATGCCATCTTTACCCTTTTACTTAAATTTTTATTGTATTAAATAATAAGATAAGGTTTACACTTGAATTTTTAATAAAGTTTGAAACACTACAGGTTACTGTGACAGATATTCAAGTTGTTTCAAATGGTTTTCTTTCATGTGGTGATGATGGTTCAGTTAAGCTGTTTCAACTTAGAGATTTACTCCAGCCCACATGGCCCAACACCCATGACCCGTGACCTGTGGCTCGTGGCCCATTACGCTGTTCCAATTCCAGCCGATTTCTTTTTCCCTTTTGACTGTACTTATGAGTAGCATGTGTGAATATATACAACATATTTATCAAAATTTTCAATGGATTTGTTTTTTTAGTTTTAAATCAATTATATAGCAAAATAACATGATTTGTTTGTTATTTTTTAGTATTCAGTATAAAAACCAAATATTTTGTCTATGGATGAAGGAACACATGTGAAGAGCAAGAAAGTTTCGTGAAGCATTTACTAAACTGTTGTGTACGCTACAGTTGATAATCATTACCTCAACCTTACTTCCACTATTTAATCACAAAATTAGATTTTGATCACTATATACATATACAATACACAGAGGTTACATACCTACATACAAACCGTGCAACAACATACATACATACATACTCGAACAAATGACAACACACATACATACACACTAACAAAACCAAACAAAAAAAGTAAACCTTTTCATAAGCTAAACACAGGCTCTAACCAGGCCAATTAGATTTTGATCACTATATACATATACAATACAGAGAGCTTACATACCTACATACACGCCGTGCAACAACATACATACATACTTGAACAAATGACAACACACAATAGGCTCTAACCAGGCCAATATATTGTTAAATTTAAATAACTTGAATGAATTTGTTGTTCATAGTTTTCTTTATATGTTTATTGCATCAATTAGTATTTATATATGAAACTGTAAAGAACTACCAACAAAAAGTATTGGTCCAGTTGGATACATTTTAACTTTTATTAATTATTCATTTTAGAGCACACAGTGAGAACATGAAGCAAACAACATGCAGTGATGTTTCGATGAAAGTAAAGCGTATGGATTGCTAATAACATCTTCTGTCATAGTCTTTTTTACTTATAGCACAAGTTATAACAATCACCAAAAGCAACTATAAGCAAATATGCAGAATGCAGCATAAAGGTTGTACCGGAGTCCTTTATTTCGAAGCAAAATGTAAATTGACATCTTCCAAGTGAATCCAAATATCCCTGTTGGTCTTGCATAATTCTCAAACTTATCTTGTAGTGCAAGTAAAACCCAAAAAACAAACCAACAGCAAGCATAAAAAACAACCCAAATAGAAATCAAAAACACAGAAAACCCCCAAATTCGACACCCACAGGCACAATCAAAACGAAAAGCACACAAATATGGCGATAGCGTACCGGAAAGCAGAGCTCCAAACAGCAAAAGCCAAAGATCTACGGCCGCAAAACACTCGGTTCCACCGAATGCTCCTATGTGTGCAGTTATGCTTCGGATGCTTCACGTTCGCACCTCTTTCGAAGCGGAAGAAAGGGAGAGTGTCCACCTTCCACCTTCCACGAAGAGGAGGTCTTGAGAGGTGGCAGTTTTGGCGATCTGGTGGCGATGGGGCATCTTGGGGGGAATTGGAGGTGTGGTGGTGGTTTAGGGTTTAGGATCCCACCGACATAGGTCTTTAATAAGAATAGTAATAATAGTAATAATAGTAATAACAATAATAATAGAAATAATAATAATAATAATAATAGAAATAATAATAATAATATAATAATAATAATAATAATAGTAATAATAGTAATAATAGTAATAATAGTAATAATAATAGTAATAATAATAATAATAGTAATAATAATAATAATAATAATATTAATAATAATAATAATAGTAATAATAATAATAGTAATAATATTAACCATCAACCATTAATTTTTAAATATTATAAATAATGATAAACACAGATTTTTCTCAGAGATGGATGCCGACGCTGCGTATATTCCCGGGATTGATAACTGCCCGCATCTGCAGTTCGACGAGGGAGTACACCATACGAGCGGTTCAGGACCCTGAGAGGACGACCACCAGCACTGGGGACTGTCTTGTCAGAGGAGTTCTTAGAGCTCGTTGGGGAGCGCGAGTATTTTTTGAGATCATAGGCGATGACAGCCCATGGGACCAGCTGTTCAGGATGGGCGAACCTGCACATCGGGAGCTCACTGTGGAGTTTTACTGCACGTTCACATTCCATCCTCGTGCGCAGGAGCTTCTGGAGCTTGATGAGGACGACATCGCGGATGGTCGTGAGCCCGCGGAGGTTGCTTTCAGGATGTTTGGCTCCCTCCACCGCATGTCACTTAGACGGTTCGCTGTCGTCAGCGGCCTCTATACGGAGGTGGAGGTCCGACAACCGATGTACACCACCGCCTTGATTCGTGGGGCTGACGACTCGGATCAGGTCTGATGGCCTGCGATCGGCGACGGACCATATGGTGGCGATTCGAGGTCCTCTCATATACGAGACCCTCTATATCGATACATTCATCGACTGATCGCCACGTCCGTCGCTGGTCGTGGGGCGGGGACCGACAGGGTCAACACCGCCGACCTTTTCTTTCTCCGATGTGTACTCACACATCGACACTCCCACCTCGTGCGTGCCCTTGCGGACTACTTTGCTAGTTATTATCACAGGCAGGCGCGAGGGGCATTGGTAGGCGGGAACATCGTCTCCCGGATTGCTCGGGGCCTGGGGTACGCGCATGCCATGTCCCAGCTCCCGCTACCTCCAATTCCTGTGCGCGCGGCAAACCAGGCCACCGCCACTGGGATGAGGATCGTTCGGAGGTTCCCTGACGGCACGTGGCACCTGCTTAGTAGATACCATGAGCTAGTGGCATGGGTGCCCGAGCCGTTGGTGGACCCACCCGAGTTGGCAGGGGCTGAGGTCCACGTTCAGGTTGCCCACGAGCCACTTGGTGGCGGGGAGGATCAGCCCATTCCTCCACCGCACGACCAGGACCCGCCCCAGCATCCTCAGCGCGTGTACCATGCCGTGCGATTGCCTGCTTACGTTATAGATATGCTTCAGGACACGTGAGCCAGGGTCACGAGGCTGGAGGATATGATGGACTGGGTCATCCAGCACATGGTCGCGGACTATGCCGCCTCGGGTACGCCGTTGTTGTCACAGCCACCCAGGCGGTTAGGCCATGACGGTGCTGGCCCCTCTGACGCGGGTGGGTCAGGGCAGGGCAGTGACGATGCAGATATGACAGATTAGATATATATTTTGTTTGTATTTTTTTTGTATGTACAAATTGTTGTATATATATATATATATATATATATGCAGTTTCAGTTATGATGGCTTGTATATTTGATTGTGTTTGTTTGGTTGTGTTTCTTTGTTTGTTTATTTTATATTTGTAATGTTGATAATGTTAATTGTATATGTATGAACCAACTTGTAATGTAACTGTATAATAACAACCGATTTTTACGTTTAGGTTAACCGTATAATAAAATAACAAACTACTTGTAATAACCGTCACATGTTTAATAAAAAAATTACTTGTAATATGATAAATTAATAATAAACACAAAACACAAACTCGTATGTTACGATTAGGTTAACCGTGTGATAAAATAAAAATAAAAACAAACTTGTATGATTAAAATATTAAAAATATAGAAAATATATACAATATGTCACGATTTGGCCAAACCGTTATATATCTAACCTGCGCACAATCAATTCCCATATTAATTACACACCCAATAATTGCAACTGATCTCGAGGGGTGTAAAATGGTCACTCTTAGACCTTACCGTGACAGTTAGGTCTTACACCAGACTGAAAGGTCACGGTTATCCCTAACCGTGACCGTTTGAATGAGTAACCCTAAAAAAGCAGCGGTGTGCGCAGAATTTCCGTTTAATTATTATTCTAATCACACACATTGAACTTCTTTCTTCTCACTAAGTTTATCTTTTATGTAGTAAAACTTTTAATTATGTACTATGATTGATCTAGTAACATTATCTAATATGAAATTAGTAAGTGATGAACAGTAAACAGGCGATGAACAGTAGAACAGTGTTGTTGACCAGATTATTCTACATTAACAGATTATTCTACATAATCTCTTAATTGCCCCCAATTTGTCAATGCTCATCTTCATCTTCTCGGCTCCCGAGAAACGAAAACATTTCAGAACTCAAAAGCTTCATTTACGTTCTTCCTGGTGCTCATCTTCATCCTGTCGCTCCCGATCCAATAATCTTCACTTTGTAAGTTGTAGTTTCCCCCATTTGATTGTTCTACCATTTGCTTTTTCAATCGATTTCACCCAGTTAGAAACAACCCACCATCAGTGAGACAAACACTCAAGAAAACTCACCGCTCAAATTTCCCAAAAATATGACACCTCGCTCGCTGCAGAAACTACCACAACACGCACGCCACCAAATATTGCCGCAAAAGTAACTGGCGGCGTCCGACTACAACAAAAACATGGGCGGCGGCGTTGGCCGATGAAGAGGGCGACGAAAAGGGAGAAGCAGAAAGCGGAGAGGCGGAAGAGGAGGACCCAGTACTTGAAACGCCGGAGGGAGCTCCGACCCACCGTCGTCTGAAAGAGCGGAGTGCCCTGCGGCTGTGGCTGCGGGTGGGTTTGGTGGATGCGGGGCCGAGGGGACCGCCTTTCCGTGCCGCTGTTACGGACCATGATGGTGGTGGTGGTGGTGGTGGTGGCGGTGGCGGGTGAGTCATCGATGGTGGTGTTGGTGGTGGTGGTGGGTTTTCATGGTGGTGAAACTTAAATGGTATGTTGGGGCCTTGGGGGAAGAGAGGGTATGAAGGGTGGGGGTAGAGGTGTTGGTGCAAGTAAATAGGAAAATGAGGAAAATGGTGTTAAACTATCAGTATATTTAACCATTCTAATTTTTTAAACATAATAGACAAAGTACAATAATTTGATAAAAAATACATTATATAAATTACAGCAGGATGTAATTTCCAAACAATCCAATGTTATTCAATATAAAATAAAATTAATTACATTATCATATGCAATCAAAATAGGTAATTTAATACCGTGGCCTTTCAAAATATTAAAAGTAAATATGAAACGAATAGAGAAAATAAGAAAGGAAATGGTGGTTGCATGCCTTTGTAAGTAACGGTAGTTGAACAAAGAATATGCAATCAAAAGGGGTTGGTTGTGGCTGTTGTTGAACTACCACACCTGGTTGTTATGCTCTTAATCGATTTGGTGTCTTTGATATTTTTAAATGTTTTGTCCCTTTTTGGATGATGGGTGTTTATCCTATATGTTACTTTAATAGTGTATTCAACTATAGTTGCAACACTCGGTGGTTTGGTACAACTAGATAATGCACGTATTGTTGTTGTGTGTTAAGTTGTTCATTTTACGTAGTTTTAACAAAAAGGAATTAACATTTTTTAAACTTTAGACTACAGGTTTGGTGAAGGTTATCCGTTGGGTTTGTCTTCAAATTATTTGACGTACATATTGCCCTTTCAATTTAAATAGCTTCATTTTGCTAATTAAATTTACTCGCTATGCAGGTGAATATACTGGTGCTATATTTGTGGGTTGTTGGTCGGGTATGACTATATCCTTTTCTTCTTATGTTCTTTGTACTTATATGTTTTTGGTCTTTTCTTATGTTCTTTATGCATTGTCTTGGTTTTATACGCAGGTATGTTCTCATGTCATATATGTCATTACTTTTTTACTAAAGTGAAAGTATATGCATTTGTAGAATGCTTTTGTTGACTTTAATATGCTAAAAAGGTTGTTTCACGATTTATGTTTGGCGTTATGGCTGTTTTTATAGCTTTAAAAATTGTATTTTTTCTTATTATTTATATTGCCTTTTTAGAATCCAATGCCTAAACGTAAATATAAGAAAATAGCTCCTTTGGGTGGTCCTTCATCTTCAATCCCAGGGTTTGAGGCCGCAGGCCAAACCCGTTTACAATCTCTACGTCGTATACCAATGCTTCGATCTTCTGCGCGTCCTGACTCACAATCAATACAGGATGTGCCTTCACCATCTGCCGTTGCCCTGGATCGTATGATGAGTAATGACAACTCTTCGATTATCTCTTCTGATTATGCAGATTTAGGAAGCTGCGATGAGGTTTGTGAGTTTTGCAAAGCACTTTTTATAGCTTTAAATTTTGTATTTTTGCTTATTATTTATATTGCTCTTTTAGGATCCAATGCCTAAACGTAGACGTAAGGAAATAGCTCCTTTGGGTGCTCCTTCATCTTCGATCTCAGGGTTTGAGGCTGCAAGTCAAACCCGTTTACAATCTGTACGTCGTATATCAATGGTTCGATCTTCCGTGTGTCCTGACTCGCAAACTATACAGCATGTGCCTTCACCATCTGGCGTTCCCCTGGATCGTACAATGAGTGATGACAGCTCTTCGATTATCTCTCCTGATTATGCAGATTTGGGAAGCTGTGATAAGGTTTGTCAGTTTTGCGGCGCACTTTTTTGGTATGATGAACGTTTGACATCTTTTCCTACTCGTCAAAGACCTCGATATCACAAGTGTTGCAACGCTGGAAGAGTGCTTCTACATTATCCCGTGCAACCTCTTGATTTACTCAAATCGCTTTTCTCTAACCCTAATTTTATATGTAATATTCGCGCTTATAATGCAATGTTTTCCATGACATCTTTTGGTGCTACTGTCGATAATTCTGTCAATCAAGGTGGATCTCCGTATGTTTTCCGTGTTACCGGTCAGGTTTCTCATTGGATTGGCTCTGTGTGCCCAACCCCTGGCGATCGGCCTAGATTTTTACAGATGTATATCTTCGACGGTGAAAACAAGATTTCAAACAGACTTCGGTTCTTCTGTGATGATAGTACTTCAGCTTTGTCTGTTGCTATTGTATCGGCACTAACTGAAATGCTAGATGAGGTTAATGAATATGTTAAAATTTTTAGGACGGCGAGAGAGTTATGTGCTCAGCCTGTGGTTCCAAACTTCTCAATTAAGCTTTTTAGCCGTAAAAAAGATAGAAGGTATGACAACCCCTCCGCAGGTGTTATCGGCGCAATTGTTTGTGATTCATACTCTGCATCAGATGATTTTGATATCATTATTCGCGGAAAGGACAACTCACCACATAGAGTTAGCAAACTTCACCCCGCCTACATGCCACTGCAATATCCTCTCCTGTTCCCTTATGCAGAACAAGGATGGTCTCCTGAACTACAAATATCAGTAAGTGAAGAAACAGAAGGCCGTAATCTGACGTCATCCATGTTTTACCGCTATCAAATTCACGACCGCCAGGGTTTATATACACATCTTCTGCACGCTGGTCGCCTCTTCCAACAGTACATAGTTGATACGTATGTTTGTGTTGAACATTCACGCCTTCAGTACATACGAAATAATCAACAAGATTTTCGATGTGAATTCCTGGACGGGGTGCAGGATGCTATTTGTCGTGGTGATATAGAGGCACGTAATGTAGGTCAACGTGTGGTGTTACCATCTTCATTCACCGGTGGACCAAGGTACATGTACAAACATTATCAGGATGCATTGGCTTTATGTCGTGTGTTCGGTAACCCGCAATACTTCATCACATTCACGTGTAATGTCAAATGGCCTGAGATTACTAGAGAAATTTCAGCTGCTGGTGTCTCATGTGTACAGGATAGACCTGACATCATAGCGAGGGTCTTCCAAATGAAAGTACGATCTTTCATAAAATACTTAAATACAGTGAAACCATTTGGTGATGTAACTGCAGGTACTTTTAATCTATGTTATCTTTTTCCTAATTTACAAATATACCGTTCACATGAAATATTGTTTTTACTCAGTTAAAATTTCCATCTGACCTCAGAGCTTTACACTATTGAATTCCAAAAAAGGGGCCTCGCCCATTGTCATACGTTATTATGGGTCACAGAACAATGTCGTATACGTAATCCAGAAGATGTGGACCGCTATATAAGTGCCGAACTCCCTGATCCAGCAACCGATGCTGCATTACACAGGATTGTAACAACTTTTATGTTGCATGGTCCGTGTGGATTGGCAAGATTGAATTCACCGTGTATGAAAGACGGTGTCTGCTCAAAATCGTTTCCCAAGGGTTATGAATTGCAAACACGTATTGATAACGGGGGTTACATACATTACAAAAGGCGTAACGATAACCGCCGACATTTGAAACGTGGCATATCCCTGGATAATGGAGTTGTTGTTCCGTATAATAGAAAACTTCTTCTGCATTTTGACGCACATATTAATGTTGAATATTACGGTTGGAGTATGCTTATAAAATATCTTTTCAAATACATCTCAAAAGGTGCAGACAGGATTCGCTTTACAGTGACTAAGGATATTGGTGAGTCTGGAGGTAGTAAGCATGATACACTGGAGGTTATTGACGAGATTAAAAATTATCTTGACGGCCGGTTTATATGTCCTCATGAGGCTTCATGGCGGATCTTCACCTTCCCAATTCATCACCGAAATCCGCCTGTTTAGATTTTAGCTGTACATTTAGAAGGCAAACAAAATCTCATATTTCGGCAATCACAGAACTTAGTGGACGTTATCAACAATGAATATACATCCAAGACTACACTTACTGAGTGGTTAGCCAATAATGTTACAGAAAAAGCTTTTCAGCAATCAACTTCGAACAATGGCTTACATCTTCGCTACATTGATTATCTTTCAAAGTACAGATGGGATGTGTCTTCAAAAACATGGATTAAAAGAACATCTAAACGAACACCTGCTGTCGGTAGACTTGCCTACGTACATCCTACATGCAGATAACTGTTCTACCTAAGAATGTTACTTGCTCATCAAACCGGTTGTTGTTCATTTGCAAACATACGTACTGTAACAGGCGAAATATTTGCAACTTTTAGGCAGGCGTGCGAAAAATTGGGCTTAATAGGGGATGATAAAGAATGGTTAGGTACTATCACTGAAGCAACAGAATGGGCAACATCTGCACAGCTACGGCTGCTATTCGTACATATACTATTGTTTTGTAATGTGTCGAATCCAACAACGCTATGGGATGCCACCTGGAAAAGTATGGCTGATGATTTGGCTTATAATATCGATGTTAGCCTTCGTCATTCAAACAGATCAATAAATGACTCCGACCTAAAATAGTTTGTCTTATGCGAGCTTGAATTACTATTAAATTCAAACACTAGCCCAAAGTCTTTAGCAGATTTCGGATTACCGTTACCTACAGAAAGTACAATGTCTGTTTTAAGGAATGTCTTGCTACTTGAAGAAAAAAGTTATGACAAGGAGGCTTTACACCGTGAACATCTGTCGTTAAAAGCAAACCTCCAACCAGAACAAAAAGCGGCCTATGATCATGTCTTATTTAGCTTTGAGAGGTCAACACAGATTTTACTATTTGTTTATGGTCATGGTGGTTCTGGCAAAACTTACCTATGGAAGACTATTATATCAGCATTAAGATCAGCCGGTCACATTGTTTTGGCAGTTGCAACATCAGGAATAGCATCATTATTATTGCCGTCCGGACGTACTGCACATTCAAGGTTCAAGATACCGCTTGAATTGAATGACGAATCAGTGTGTTATATCAAGAAGAATACAAACTTAGCCAACCTTCTCTTAGAAACTACATTAATTGTTTGGGATGAAGCACCGATGAGTGATCGTAGGTGTTTTGAATCACTAGACAAAACTTTGCAAGATTTAACAGGCAACATAAACGTACCTTTTGGTGGAAAATCCGTATTGTTAGGAGGTGACTTTAGACAAACATTACCGGTTAAACCAAAGTGTACAAAAGAGGAAATCATTGCCTCATCTCTTCCAAGATCATACCTTTGGAAACATTTTGTTGTACATATCCTTTCCACAAATCTCAGAATTCTAACGTCATCCTTAAACACATCATCATCGGCTAACACACAGATGTTCACCGAATGGTTACTAAGAATTGGAAATGGTAAGGAAGGTGAACAAACGGTCCCAAAACAGGCAGATACCAAAGTTATTCAAATCCCGGCTGAAATGGTGATTGAAGACAGTGATTTGGCCATATGTGATCTGGTTAGGTTTGTTTACGACGACAACAGCCTTTTCAACCCGACGGCAACAACAATGGCAGAACGAGCGCTTATATGTCCAAAAAACGAGACTGTGGATGAGATAAATGATATTGTCTTAAATTTATCACCAGGCGATTATGTTTCCTACTTAAGTACAGATTCAATGGTCCCACATTCTGCGAATGCTGGTGACATTGACATGATGTATCCTATTGAATATCTAAATACTTTAAATTTCAATGGTATTCCAAAACACTGTGTTAAACTGAAAAAGAATACCCCCATTATGTTAATTCGCAACATAGATCAAAAAAATGGTTTGTGTAATGGAACTAGATTATTAGTTTCTCAGTTATTACCACGTGTTATAGAGGCATACATAATAACAGGTACATCAACTGGGAGTAGAGTCTACATTCCAAGGATAAACTTCGTTCATAACACAAAAGAATTACCATTTGTTTTTACAAGAAGACAATTCCCCATAAGAGTGTGTTATGCAATGACAATTAATAAAAGTCAAGGTCAAAGTCTAAATAAAATTGGAATTTACTTACCCAAACCAATTTTTGGACATGGCCAACTTTATGTTGCACTTTCGCGAGCTACCACCCCCAATTCTGTTAGAATTTAAAAAAAAAGCATTGATAACAGTAATAATAAAAACTTTAAACATTGTTTATACAGAGTTATTAGATGAGGTAACAAAAAAACAGGTCTGTCTCAGACTTCCACTAAATATTCTACTTCTATTAGTAGTGCAAAAATAAGCCTCTTACTCTGCAATAATCACTTATTATTACCTCACTAATTACTAAATCTTGCTTTTATTATAGTTAATATTCGATGGAAGACAGTGGCATTTCAACGCTTAGGCCTGGCGGCCCTGCACCAGAATTGGAAATTCGCGTTGTTCGTTGCTGGAAACCCGCATTCCGTGATAACGAAGTCTGCTATGTGTTTGTTGACAAAGAGGTACTTCCCTATTTAAAAAACGATACTTATTCCGCCAAAAAGTATGCCTGATTTTTGATTCAATGTTTGTTAAAAAAACAAATACAACTCCAAAAACTATGTAACTACCTTTAATATATTAATTGTTTATACAACAGGGCATCGACATTCAGGCTATGGCTAAAGGAAGAGACCAAAGAACAGTTACATCAAAGCTGCAAGTTCATAAATGCTATAAAATTAATGGATACGCATGCGTTGAACCAGACAAGTATACATCTACCTTATCACATCCGGCTTACATGCGAATCGGGTCAGCATCTGTTTTCACTCCTATACCAGAGACTCCTGAACTTCCAGCTCAATATTTCGAGTTTGTGAACCGACAAAGACTTGACGCATTGCACAGTAAAAGCAAGGATCCAAACCAAGCACAAAACAGAGTGATTTTAGGTAATCACACCAAAAATTATTGCTCTCTTTACAGCAGTAAATAACATACATATTACCAATAACTTCTTAAATTTGTGGTGCAGATTATATTGGCATTCTACAACAAATGCAGGATAACACCACAAATAATGGAAAGCCATATGTCATCATAACGTTAAGGGATTGCAGGTAACAACCCGCAAAAACGATTATTTATACAATCTATAGATTTTCCCAATACCGTACAATTATTAATACAACATTTTTCACAATAATATTGTTGTAAAAAATGCAGCAACCAGAATGTTACCATAAAGTTATGGGAGGAAATTGCTTCATCAACAACCAGACTCCCAAGGATTGCAATTGAGGCATCATCACATCCTACAATACTTGCACTAACAGCATTAAGACTCACCGACTTCATGGGTAAAAAATAATGCACAACTAAACTATAAGACCAAAAAAAAATTTAATAACGGTTCTAAATACAGGTAGACTTCAACTTCAATCAACAAACGCAACCCATGTTTATGTCAACCCATCAATAGTGGAAACCAGATCCCTTTTGAACATGTAAGAATCAAATCTGTTTCTATCAACAGTGGAAACCAGACTACAATACATGATCTATTTTTGGCAGGTTTGACAACTTAGGGCCCAATACAAATACTGCAGAAACACATCACGAAACAGGACTACATCAACCAGGATCCGAAAAGCCTAACACAACTATATCACAGCTACAGGCAAAGGAACCAAAAGAACTTAAGGTAAGTCTGCACTTAATCATAACCTTACTTTATCCCCCCCTATATTGAGTAATGCTAAAGATAATTGCGTTTTCCCAAAACATCATAAATAAATGGAATTTGAAAGGTGGAACATTGATTTCATGTGAAACTGTTAGTTAAACAGTTTGGTTATATTGTATACAAACACATATATGCAGGGACGTAATTTCACACTGAAAGCAGCAGTAACCGAACTACACATGGATAGAGAATGGCATTGCATAGGCTGCCCAAAATGCGATCAATCTCTAATGAAAGTCGGAGACGGATGGTTCTGTTCTATGCACGGGAACTTCAGCCAACCAACTGAAATGTATGTCCTCTACAACTGCTATTTTTTAAAATGCAACAAACAGCTAAAACAAGTTATTATTACAGATATCGAATCACCGCCACAATCTCTGACAACACAGGAAGTATCCCCGTTCTAATATTCAATGATCCATCTGCAAATCTCGTCGGGATGACATGCCCTGACATCTTAACAACAGACAACCCAGACACCACCCTACACCAAATCATAAACAAAGAAGCCATATTCCATCTCCAGGCACATAAAAACAACAGAGCCGAGATGCTGCGTTGCACTGTTACCAAAGTCGACATTATAAGAGACAATACAGCAACAACAAGCACACCTGCACCGACAACACCATCGTCATTCCAGCCAGTGCATAGAGCTGGAAAAAGCACATCAGCGAAAAGATCACTGTTCACAGAAAAAGGTAAGAAATAACATTACTACACACTAATTACCACTTCACCATATGTAACATCTCGTATTTTCATTAAATTAAAAGTAACTTTGTTTATTCTTATAAGGGTCATTATTGACAATTATGAAACTCATATCTTATTCTTTTTGGTTATCACTAGCTTTTATTATATGAAAGTTAAAAATAAAAAAATATTAAATAATATTAATTATGTTAATATTAATAGTAGTAATAATAATACAAGTTATAATAAGGATAATAAAATAATAATATTAACAACAATATTAATAGTAAAATAATAATAAGAAGAAACTTAATGATCTTAAATTAGAACTAATTAACTTAGGGGGGGTTAGTTGTCATTTTTAAAACTTAAAATAAAGGTTTTATGCATAAAATGATAATTTTTGAAACTACAGGGGGTAATCCTGTAAAAACCCAAACCACCGCCCCCCTTAACCCGTTTTTTCCGGCGACCTTACCGGCCACCCTCCGGCCGGCTCCGGCCAACCCCAAACACCACCAAAATAAATCAATTTCGACCCAAAATCGTTCCAAAATCTTGCGCATACACGTTTCGAACTTGATTGTGTCATTTATTTGTGTTTACGAGTCGGTTACGAACCACAATCGGTCGAGTAACCGGCGATGTAAACACCCCGACCGTTTGAGCATTAAACGCTAATAATAACCAAATTAAAAGAACCTAAACAATCATATAACTAAACCTAAACGTTTACAGTCCTCAATCACACCTGAAAACACACGAAAATACGCATTCAATCTCCTCTGAAACCGAGACCTGCAACTCACTCGAACTCTACCTAAGGGGCTTCTAAACCTGGAATTGATTGAGGGCTTAGATTCGTGTGCATTTCGCAAAGCTCCACACGAAGTTAATTGGGTTATGATCATCATTTGACCCACAACCGAGCTCTACGTGGTCGCGGCTCGTTTCTAAACCGTTTTCATCAACATAATCTTCAATTCAGGTAATTGAACATGCATACATACTCGGTTTCTCATGGGCAATCAAAGCCCTGAACTTGATTTCATAAACAACCTCGAATCGAAGTTCAATTTGGGATTGATTTGATTTCTAGGGTTCATGTGGGTTTGGGGTTATATTGTTTTTGTGTTATAAGAATTAAAACCCAGTTCTTGGCAGGCTTAGGCGCCCTTGCCTACTGGTTAACAACATGTTCCCACATTCAATTGGTCCCGGGTTCGAACCCGGGCACCACCAATATTTTTTAAAAAACGTTTTTTTAAGAAATTCTAATTACATAAAATTTTAATTATCATGAAATAACATTTTTGTAAACTTTAACACCTTCTAAGCACACCAAATTAGTTTATGTGTAAATATTAAATATCGTTTTTAATAAAACAATATAACAAAAGTCGTTTTTAGTTTATTTCGTATAAGATGAATTTTTTTATAATAGTTAAATTAATAAACCATTGTTGGACAATACGTTGCTTATAATTATTGTTAACCATGTTATTTTAAATAATTATAAAAGTTACTCACACTTTATATTCAATTTTATCCGTTATTATAAATACTTTAATTTCATTACTAAAATGGTGTAATTATTTTTATAAGTAAATCCATTATTTAATTCGTTTGTTTATCAAAAACCCCAAATTCCAATTGAAATCCTAGTTCACGTCTAATTGTTAATCTTATTATTAAACTTTAATATAAATACGCTAGGTACCTTTAAAGGAATTCGTTGGAACATCGTTTAAATTCTTATTACCATCTTTTACACATATACGTCAGGTGAGTTTCCTTGCCCCTTTTTATGCTATTTCACACCGTTTTGGGGTGAAACATGTTACATTATTCAACATACACTTATAAACGTTTAGATCTTATAAAAGCACATGCAATTCATACTTTTATTTTTGTCATGGTTATTTGTGTTATTGTAAGTCTTATAAGAGTTACATATATTGTTTACAATCATTAACTATTGCTAGCCTGGCGACGTCTTAGATCTTTGGGCCTGACAAGCCTATTTGGTGCTAAAGTCGATGTATTGCCGACTCCTAGGAGCCGTATGCTTGTGCACTAGGGAACCAAGTACACTTAGCCACTCATATAAACATATAATCTAGTCGAGGTTTGATTGTACTATATGTGCTTTATAAACTTGCTAACTCATAACCTATGACATGAATTGCTACTTGAAATCCATGGTATATTATGTATGTGAAACCCTTGGGAACTCACCAACTTTATAGTTGACCCGTTTTTTTAACATGTTTCAGGAAATGCCCACGCTTGAAGTCATCATTTGAAGCTTGCAATAAACTAGGATTTGGACCTAGTTAAATGAATAAAATGCTTATGTTATGTTTTGTATTGTTTGGAACTTTTTATATTTGAGACTGATGAATGTATTTCATTGAAACTTATGATAATATTATTTTCATTTAAGGATAGCGTTATGTGGCTGTGAACAATCTTAACCCTCACACTTCGACGATTCCGCCGTCAAGGTTGGGGTGTGACAGATTGGTATCAGAGCCAGGTTTTGCCCAAGGAGTGAAATACAAAAGCTTGAGGAGGAGTTCTGGAACCTAAAACAAGACGGTGGTGATCACCTAACTTATTCAACCAGGCACCACGAGCTGAGCATCCTGTTGCCTCACATGGTCGACACTGTACCCCGTAACATTGAAAAATTCATCAAGGGTGTACCACCCCAAATCCAAGATGCCGTGGTGGGTAGCCGACCAACGACCTTGGAAGAAGCCATTACTATTACCGCTCAACTCACCGAGAATCACATACGAGCGGGCACCATGTCTGTGAAGGGTGCAAAGAAAGTGGAAAGGACGGTTACTGAAGCTATTAAGGAAACCAAAGCTGAACCATCTTATAACAACAACAACAACAATAAGAAGCGCAAGTTTACGCCAACACGCAATTATGCTGTGGCTGCACCCAAACCACCTCAAAGACAACTGGTACCTACGGCTACACCTGTGACCCAAGTGCCTGTGGCTGGGACTTATGCTGGCCTTCAACCTATGTGCAACACCTGTAAGTATCATCATCCGGGGAACGCCCCGTGCCGCATCTGTACCTTATGCGGCAAATACGGTCACTTGGTTGCGGTTTGTCGTCATGCACCTAACAACGCCACAACTGTCACCAATCGTGCTTGCTATAATTGTGGAGATCCTGGTCATATGCGTCCTCAATGCCCTCGTCTTGCGGGTAATGTTCCACAAGCCCGGGGACGTGCTTTCAACATCAATGCTAATCAAGCACAAGCAAACAACGATGTGGTGAACGGTATGCTAAATTCAACCCTAACGTTTATGATCTAAGTCTCTTTCATACATTACCTATATCGCTAAATGCCTTAAACCTTGAACAGGTATGTACCTTATTAATAACACTTATGCATACGTTCTATTTGACTCTGGAGCCGATAAGAGTTTTGTTTCATTAGAGTTTGAACCCGTACTTGCTAAGCCACATACGAAACTAGAAAGACCTCTCACCGTTGAAGTTGCCGATGGAGAACCGATCACCGTGGATGTCGTTATCCGTGATTGCATCTTAAGTCTTGACACCCACGATTTTCTTATTGATCTTATCCCTATGAAACTTGGGAGCTTTGACGTCATCATTGGTATGGATTGGTTAGCCAAACACCATGCCGAGATCGTTTGTTTCGAGAAGTGCATCCGTATACCGTTATCATCTGGGGATACTCTAAAAGTGTTCGGCGAAAAATCTTCCAAAGGGCTTAAACTCATGTCTTGCACTCAAGCCCGAAAGTGTTTAAGTAAGAACTATATGGCGTTCTTGGCTTACGTGGTCAACACAAAAGTCAAAGGGAAAGAACTCAAGGACGTTCCGATTGTCCGAGACTTTCCGGAAGTATTTCCCGACGACCTTAGTGGGTTACCTCCCGTGCGTGAAGTTGAGTTTAAAATTGATCTAATACCGGGAGCAAACCCCGTGGCTAAGTCACCGTATCGACTTGCACCATCAGAAATGCAAGAACTTTCTAGTCAACTTCAAGAGCTAACCGAGAAGGGTTTCATTCGTCCTAGTTCTTCGCCTTGGGGTGCACCTGTCCTCTTTATGAAGAAGAAAGATGGATCGTTTCGTATGTGCATCGACTACCGTGAGCTTAACAAGCTGACCATCAAGAACCGCTATCCTCTTCCTCGCATCGATGACTTGTTTGATCAACTTCAAGGAGCTGCTATATTCTCGAAGATTGATCTACGTTCTGGATATCATCAATTACGAGTCCATGATGATGACATCCCTAAAACCGCATTCCGTACTCGTTATGGGCACTATGAGTTCATGGTGATGCCTTTTGGTTTAACCAATGCTCCTGCTGTCTTCATGGATCTTATGAACCGAGTATGCAAACCTTATCTAGATAAGTTTGTGATCGTCTTCATTGATGACATACTATCTACTCCAAGACTAACACCGAGCATGAACTGCATTTACGACAAGTTCTTGAGTTGTTGAAGAAAGAACAATTGTACGCGAAGTTCTCGAAGTGTGACTTCTGGCTCGAGGAAGTTCAATTTCTAGGACACGTGGTGAATAGCCAAGGAATTCATGTTGACCCTGCAAAGGTGGAAGCTGTGAAGAATTGGTGTGTTCCCACGACTCCAACCGAGATTCGTTCTTTCCTTGGTCTTGCTGGTTATTACCGGCGATTCATCGCCAACTTTTCAAGGATCGCGAAGCCTCTCACTTCCCTGACACAAAAGAATAAACCATTCGAGTTGGGGCCCGAACAAGAAGAAGCCTTTGAAGCATTAAAGCACAAACTGTGCAATGCTCCTATCTTGACCCTACCCGATGGAAACGATGATTTCACCGTATATTGCGATGCATCAAAACAAGGCCTTGGTTGTGTTCTTATGCAACGAGGAAAGGTCATAGCTTATGCATCGAGACAATTGAAGGTTCATGAAGTGAATTACACAACACATGATCTCGAGCTTGGTGCTGTTGTTTTTGCCTTGAAGATTTGGAGACATTATCTTTATGGTACGCAATGTATAGTCTACACTGATCACAAAAGCCTTCAACACGTTTTTAATCAAAAAGATCTCAATATGAGACAACGTCGTTGGGTGGAGTTGATTAGTGATTATGACTGTGACATTCGTTACCATCCTGGGAAGGCAAATGTTGTGGCCGATGCACTAAGTCGAAAGGTTCATAGCAAGATGGCCTCGTTCCAAGAAATTCGCGATCGACGACAATGGTTTGACACCTTGAGGGGATTCGATACTGAAATTCGACTAGATGTCAATGAGGCTACTGTACTGCTACAAAACTTGAGAATAGATAGTGACATCGAGTCTAGTATCTTGGAGGCTCAACAAAGGGTTCAACAAGAAGGAAGAATGAAGGATGAACTGGAGCATAACCTTCTAACTCAACTGGAGACGAAACCTAATGGGTTGATGTATTTCGCAAACCGAATTTGGGTTCCAAATCGTGATAACCTTCGTACCCTTGTCATGAACGAAGCTCATCAAACTCGTTACTCTATTCACCCTGGCTCCGACAAGATGTACATGGATTTGCGTGGTCATTATTGGTGGCCTGGAATGAAGAAAGATATAGCGACTTATGTAGCTAAGTGCCTCACGTGTACGAAGGTTAAAGCCGAACACCAACGTCCAAGTGGATTACTTGAGCAACCCGAGATTCCTGTGTGGAAGTGGGAACACATATCCATGGACTTCATAACCAAGCTACCCCGAACCTCTCGAGGACATGATAGCATATGGGTGATCGTCGACCGATTGACCAAATCGGCACATTTTATACCCATACGTGACACTTACAAGACATCAAGGTTGGCCCGTATATACGTTGATGAAATTGTAAGTCGTCATGGGGTACCTCTTCACATCATATCCGACCGAGACGCTCGTTTCACTTCGCACTTTTGGTCGTCTATGCAAGAACTCTTGGGTACTCAATTGGATCTAAGCACGGCTTACCATCCCCAAACTGATGGTCAAACCGAGCGAACCATTCAAACCTTGGAGGATTTGCTACGCCTTTGTGTCCTAGACTTTGGTGGTGATTGGGATACGCATTTACCGCTCGCGGAATTTTCGTATAACAATAGTTACCACTCGAGTATCAAGATGGCACCATTCGAAGCACTTTATGGTCGTAAATGTCGTTCACCGATCTGCTGGACCGACATTGGTGAAAACTTTATCACTGGTCCTGAACTCATACAAGAGACGACCGATAAAGTTTCTATCATCCGAAAGAACCTTGAAGTGGCAAGAAGTCGACAAAAGAGCTATGCTGATAAGCGACGTAAGCCATTGGAATTCCAAGTTGGGGAGATGGTTCTTCTTAAGGTTTCACCGTGGAAGGGTGTTGTTCGCTTTGGAAAGAAGGGTAAACTGACTCCAAGATTTGTAGGACCTTTCAAGATTCTGAAGAGGATTGGGAAAGTGGCTTACAAACTGGAATTACCTTCCGACCTTAGTGGAGTTCATCCTGTGTTCCATGTCTCGAATTTGAGGAAGTGCCTGGCTGACGAAGGTCTGCATGTCCCGTTGGATGACATCCAGATCGACGAGTCATTACACTTTGTCGAGAAACCCGTGGAAGTTATGGATCGCATTATGAAGAGGACTAGAACTACCACTACCCCAATTGTCAAGGTTCGTTGGGAGAATAAGCGTGGAGCTGAGTTCACTTGGGAACGTGAGGAGCATATGAAGAAGAAGTATCCGTTTTTGTTCGCATAGTTACATTTTCTTTTAATTTCGGGACGAAATTCTTTTAAGTTGGGGAGACTGTAACATCTCGTATTTTCATTAAATTAAAAGTTAACTTTGTTTATTCTTATAAGGGTCATTATTGACAATTATGAAACTCATATCTTATTCTTTTTGGTTATCACTAGCTTTTATTATATGAAAGTTAAAAATAAAAAATATTAAATAATATTAATTATGTTAATATTAATAGTAGTAATAATAATACAAGTTATAATAAGGATAATAAAATAATAATATTAACAACAATATTAATAGTAAAAATAATAATAAGAAGAAACTTAATGATCTTAAATTAGAACTAATTAACTTAGGGGGGGTTAGTTGTCATTTTTAAAACTTAAAATAAAGGTTTTATGCATAAAATGATAATTTTTGAAACTACAGGGGGTAATCCTGTAAAAACCCAAACCACCGCCCCCCTTAACCCGTTTTTCCGGCGACCTTACCGGCCACCCTCCGGCCGGCTCCGGCCAACCCCAAACACCACCAAAATAAATCAATTTCGACCCAAAATCGTTCCAAAATCTTGCGCATACACGTTTCGAACTTGATTGTGTCATTTATTTGTGTTTACGAGTCGGTTACGAACCACAATCGGTCGAGTAACCGGCGATGTAAACACCCCGACCGTTTGAGCATTAAACGCTAATAATAACCAAATTAAAAGAACCTAAACAATCATATAACTAAACCTAAACGTTTACAGTCCTCAATCACACCTGAAAACACACGAAAATACGCATTCAATCTCCTCTGAAACCGAGACCTGCAACTCACTCGAACTCTACCTAAGGGGCTTCTAAACCTGGAATTGATTGAGGGCTTAGATTCGTGTGCATTTCGCAAAGCTCCACACGAAGTTAATTGGGTTATGATCATCATTTGACCCACAACCGAGCTCTACGTGGTCGCGGCTCGTTTCTAAACCGTTTTCATCAACATAATCTTCAATTCAGGTAATTGAACATGCATACATACTCGGTTTCTCATGGGCAATCAAAGCCCTGAACTTGATTTCATAAACAACCTCGAATCGAAGTTCAATTTGGGATTGATTTGATTTCTAGGGTTCATGTGGGTTTGGGGTTATATTGTTTTTGTGTTTATAAGAATTAAAACCCAGTTCTTGGCAGGCTTAGGCGCCCTTGCCTACTGGTTAACAACATGTTCCCACATTCAATTGGTCCCGGGTTCGAACCCGGGCACCACCAATATTTTTTAAAAAATGTTTTTTTAAGAAATTCTAATTACATAAAATTTTAATTATCATGAAATAACATTTTTGTAAACTTTAACACCTTCTAAGCACACCAAATTAGTTTATGTGTAAATATTAAATATCGTTTTTAATAAACAATATAACAAAAGTCGTTTTTAGTTTATTTCGTATAAGATGAATTTTTTTATAATAGTTAAATTAATAAACCATTGTTGGACAATACGTTGCTTATAATTATTGTTAACCATGTTATTTTAAATAATTATAAAAGTTACTCACACTTTATATTCAATTTTATCCGTTATTATAAATACTTTAATTTCATTACTAAAATGGTGTAATTATTTTTATAAGTAAATCCATTATTTAATTCGTTTGTTTATCAAAAACCCCAAATTCCAATTGAAATCCTAGTTCACGTCTAATTGTTAATCTTATTATTAAACTTTAATATAAATACGCTAGGTACCTTTAAAGGAATTCGTTGGAACATCGTTTAAATTCTTATTACCATCTTTTACACATATACGTCAGGTGAGTTTCCTTGCCCCTTTTTATGCTATTTCACACCGTTTTGGGGTGAAACATGTTACATTATTCAACATACACTTATAAACGTTTAGATCTTATAAAAGCACATGCAATTCATACTTTTATTTTTGTCATGGTTATTTGTGTTATTGTAAGTCTTATAAGAGTTACATATATTGTTTACAATCATTAACTATTGCTAGCCTGGCGACGTCTTAGATCTTTGGGCCTGACAAGCCTATTTGGTGCTAAAGTCGATGTATTGCCGACTCCTAGGAGCCGTATGCTTGTGCACTAGGGAACCAAGTACACTTAGCCACTCATATAAACATATAATCTAGTCGAGGTTTGATTGTACTATATGTGCTTTATAAACTTGCTAACTCATAACCTATGACATGAATTGCTACTTGAAATCCATGGTATATTATGTATGTGAAACCCTTGGGAACTCACCAACTTTATAGTTGACCCGTTATTTTTAACATGTTTCAGGAAATGCCCACGCTTGAAGTCATCATTTGAAGCTTGCAATAAACTAGGATTTGGGTCCGAGAAAATTTTTTAAAGACCGGGATGACAATGACAGAGAAAATTTTTTCTAGGGCGTCCGAGAAATCTCAGTTGAGCCCAGGTGAGAATGTTTGGGTCAATGTTGATGTCTTGATGACGCATGATGTTTGTGGCCCGGGTTCAATTGGAATCTTCAAGAAAGAATTCGGGAATGATGCCAAGGTACTTAATCTAGGTTATACTTACTGCTTGATTCATATAATCGACATTTTGTACGTAAAAAACTAGAAACTTCAAAGTTCAAGTGTCGTTGTCATAAGAAATATAATTGTTTTTTAAGTGGTTACTTTCAGTTTATGGTATGTATCGAGCCAGGGTCTCTTTGGAAGCGGTCTCTCTACCTATCTGGATAGAGGAAAGACTTGCCACCACCTACCCCTCCCAGACCCTGCTCTTGAGTGGGATATACTGGGTTTGTTTGTTTGTTTGTTTGTTTGTAATAAACTAGGATTTGGACCTAGTTAAATGAATAAAATGCTTATGTTATGTTTTGTATTGTTTGGAACTTTTTATATTTGAGACTGATGAATGTATTTCATTTGAAACTTATGATAATATTATTTTCATTTAAGGATAGCGTTATGTGGCTGTGAACAATCTTAACCCTCACACTTCGACGATTCCGCCGTCAAGGTTGGGGTGTGACACCATACTAACAACATTTGAAAAACAGGTCCTCCAGCTAAGAAGAAGACAAAAGAGGACTAACAAGCAACAACAACACCTTTTTTGAAGATGGCAAAAATGCCCCAAATACACAACAATCCTACCTTTTGTTAATACATGATCCTATCTTTTGACAAAAGAAACCAAAGCAAAACTGTCAAGTAACAGCAACAGCCTTTTGAAGCTATCAAACTAACCTTTGTGAACATATGATATCTTTTATTACCAGTGCATACAACGGCATACTTTGAATGTAACCAACAACTACTCTATATATGCTTTTGAATGTAATTATCAGCCGTGCTCTCAAACTTTATATATAAAAACATAATATCGCGCAACGCGCGATATGGTTCCCAACTAGTTAGTTTAATTTATAAGTTCTGATATGTCGATTTTACGATTCTGAAACATGTTGTTAGTTATACATGATCCTACGTAAACTCTTTTCCTTAATTATAGTTTTATCTTGCTAGGTTTTCCTAATAATGTTTTTAATGATGCAGTTTAGCTAGCGTATTAGTTTTACACGAATTGAGACATAAGAGTGTTCTACGAGAAATATACGTAAGCCTGTATAGTTAATTATTCTGATACAATATATTTAACCTGTGCAAGATCTCAATCTATATACATGTTACATACGAAGGCATGACAATTTCATAACGTATCGTCTAACTACACCACATAAAAATCTATTTCTAACCTACCTCACAGAAAATATAAAACATTATATCAAATAGAAACCAAGTCAATGACACATTACCACATACATATAAACTCCACAGACTAAAATAGATATGTTAAATTGATGTGAGTATTATACTATTATTGTACAAACGTAACTCATTTTTTAATCACAAATCATATGATCTTAAGATTTCTGATTGTATTATTTATAAATATATTAAGAATGTATTTTATTAGGCATGTATACGAGTCGAACGAATATGGACATTGGCATGTTCGTGTTTGTTTATTTAACTTTAGCCGAACACGAACATGAACACATAACCAAAAATAAGTTTTTGCTCATGTTTGTTCATTAAGGGAAAAAAATATTCGTGATCGTTCATGTTTGTTCGTTAAAAAACTAAGCGAACAGTTCATGAACGTAAACGAACACAAACGAACATAATTGACAAACATAAATGAATACAAACTAATATTAATGAACACAAAACACGCAAGTCTAACACATCATAACTTATCCAAAATCACATGTAAATTCGTTGTTCAAATATATATGATTTATCCAAAAATATGAATTTATTAAAAATCCATAATGATTCATCGAGAAATCATCTAATTCATCCAAAACATAAATAAATAGAGAAAATTGCATAGATGGTCGATGTGATTTTACCAAATTGCATGTTCAGTCCTCAAATTTTAAAAATTATAAAGTTAGTTCAAATTTTTATATGATCTTTACACATATGGTCCCTAACATTTAATTCATTCATATTTTTATGCATTTTATAAGGTTAAACTAACTTTTAAATTCAACTTTTAAATTCAACTTTAGGGACCAAAAGTGCAATACTCACATAAAATTTTGGACTAATTTTAAAATTATTAAAAATTAAGGACCAAACTTACAATAACTATACAAAAGTTTGGACTAACTTTATAATTTTTAAAATTTAGGGACCAAATGTGCAATCTAGTCAAACCAGATAGACTTTTATGCAGTTTTCTCAAATAAATATGTACATGAAATTTTGTTTCAATACATAAACGAACAAACGTAAGCAAACGAACATAAACGAACGTAAATAAACGAACATATATAAACGAACATAAACGAACGTTCATGAACATAAATTAACAAACAAAACATGTGTTCATGTTCGTTCGTTTAAATAAACGAACAAAAACTTTTTGATTCGTTTTTATTTATTTAACTAAATGAACGAACATAAACGAACATAACGACACACAGTTCATGAACTAGCCTATATTTTACAACCACAAATCCACAAGTTATATGTTACTTGGACCATAAAACAAGTTGAAACTTTGTAGATCTCAACGTAACGAAGACCCCACAAACCCGCCAACTGTCGCTAAAACCAAACCGTCGGATATAATCTCTCCGTCACAAAAGCTCAAACGTCGTCATCTAAAAACCCCATCTCACTAAAGTCACCGACACTCAATCGTCAGAAAAAAACCATAACTCCCGCCATTCCCACTCATGGGCCCACGTGTCACTCTCACGCATACGACACTTGTGCCTTCAGCTCCACTCGTTGTACTCTCACACGTGAGGTTCGTCAATAAAGAAATCGAAAACCCTTAATTTATAAGCAATTGTTTGATTATTTATTGGGGATGATGAAACGGTGAAATGTCAAAATCGAATTGAATTCGTCTTTATTATGGTTGCTGTTTTGTGCGAAATCGTGTAGATCTGGTTATCTGAAGGTGGTTTGTGGTTCGTGTGGGTTGAATTCATCGGAGGTTTAGTAATGGCGTCGAAATTGGTGATGATTGTGGTTTTTTTGCTTGATCTCATTGCTTTTGGTCTTGCTGTTGCTGCTGAACAACGGAGGAGCACTGTGAGTAAATCCCCCAATTCGTTGTCGATTTGCAGTTGTTTTATCGTAAATTAGTGAATTCGATTGAGGATTTGTGATGGTTTGATCGTTTGATCTATCTGGTGAGGTCAAATCTCGCATTTGTTTCTTGTTTTTACGGATTGTAGATCGATTTGTTGCTCGTTAGGCTGCAGATTTGAATTTTGTTTCATAGGTTGCTTTTAGTTTGTAAGTGTTTTGGAGCCGATGGTCTATCTTATTAGTGTTTTTAGAACCGGATTGGACCGGCCGGTCGGATATCAAACCGGTCATCAATGTTTTCAGAAACGAATCGGACAGCGAATCGGTCACCTTCCGGTGGGACAAGATTTAAGACCCGGATGATAACATGATTATATGTGTATATATTAGATATATAGTTATATATAATCATTATAAATATTTTATAGGTGTAGTTTATAGTTATATATAAAACCTTAACTATAATTTTATGTCAAACACTTTAATTTATAGTTTAAACCACACGTTAAACTCATTAAAATCCAAAAAAACTAAAACTAAAAAATAAAAAAATTCAAAATCCGGTCCAACCTAGTTCCCGGTTCTCGATCCGACCACCGAACCGGTTCAAACCGGCCGGTTCCTACCTGCCGGTTCCTTGAAAACAAAAATATCTAAGGTGGAACGAACCGGTCCGACCTCCGGACCCGGTCCGGCCGGCTCGACCGACAGGTCTGATATGAGTCTGAAAACAGTGCCGGTCATAGCACCGATCTGGTTATGTTTATTTGATTTGTTTTTCTTTGAACCGGCGAGTTAGTTGTTGGAACGGTGAACTGGTTGAACAGACTGGATGGTGGGACCAGATTTGAATTTTTTTTTGTTTACTTTTTTTTCTTTTAATCACATTTTTTTGGTTATTTTGCATTCCAAAATTCATATGATCTCTAAATAAGTGATCATTTTTCTAAAATCACAAATGAACATCAAAATATGTAGTTTTTTCATGTTACTTATAAATTATACATATATTAATATGTTTAATATTTCTATTATTTATAAGAGGTGATTTGGTTCGACCGGTCCAACCAATAAACTTTGTAAGACGGTCGGTTCGTTATATGGTTTGTTTCTGAAAACATTAGGTGAGATTTTATTGGGTACAGTAGTTGTTTAGATTGCTTATATGCTTGAATTTATGAATATGATATGAAATTGTGAATGTGAGATGATTTGGATGTGAATATTGAGATATTTGCAGGCTACAATACGTAAGGATGAAGAAGATGAATACAACATGTGTATCTATGATTCTGATATATCAACCAGCTATGGTATTGGGGCTTTTTTTCTTCTCTTGGCTAGCCAGATTCTGATCATGGTGGCTAGTCGCTGCTTCTGTTGCGGGAAGGCGTTGAACCCTACTGGTTCAAGGGCTTGTGCAGTTATCCTCTTCATCTTCTGCTGGTATGTAGTAGTACTCTATAGGTCACAAATTCGACTTGTCTACTTATGAATTGGTTTGAAAGTTTTAAACAATGTCGGGTTAAAAGAAATGGGTCGGGTCAAATAGGTAAATGTCGATATATTATTCAAATGGGTTATGTCAAACTGGTTGACAGTCATTTAAAGTATATTTTTATTGCAAAATGTTGGTTTAAAAAACGGGTCAAATGGGTCGATCCCAAATGGCTAAAAGTCATCCGAAGTGTAATCTTTATTGCATAATGTTGGTTTAAAAGAAACGGATCAAACAGGTAGATCCCAAATGGCTAAAAGTCATCTAAAGTGTAATTTAATCTTTATTGCATAATGTTGGTTTAAGAGAAACGAGTCTTGTAATCTTTATCGCATAATGTTGGTTTAAAAGAAACGAGTCGTGTAATCTTTATCGCATAATGTTGGTTTAAAAGAAACGGGTCGTGTAATCTTTATTGCATAATGTTTGTTAAAAGAAACGAGTCAAATGGATTGAAAACAAGTCAAATGGGTAATTGTCTAACTTGCTGCAAGTCATCCAAACTCTATTACTAGTGCATAAAACCTTCAAGAGCATATTATTCAAATTCTAAAGAGCATATTATTCAAATTCTAAAGATATTATTACAATAATATAATGTCATGTCTCAGGATAACATTTTTAATTGCTGAGGCGTGTTTGCTCGCGGGTTCAGTGAGAAATGCATACCACACCAAATATAGGACAGTATTCAGCGAAGAACCCCCGTCTTGTGAAATGGTGAGAAAGGGAGTGTTTGCAGCCGGAGCCGCTTTCGTGTTCATCACAGGCATAATCTCACAATTCTACTATGCATCCTACTCAAAGGCTAGGGGGGCATTTCAACCATATGGTGGTGAAGCCAATGTAGGTATGGCTGCCTATAAATAAGCCATATGTTGGTTTCTTCTTGTCACATTTACACAAGTATTTTAGGGATTGTTTGTACCATGGTAAGTTTTGTTTTAGGTGTTTAAGTTTGTTGGCTGATGTTGAGGTTGTGTGTGAAGTACATGTTCCACATGTTTTTGGTCTTTTGATACTATTGAGAATTGAATGTAGCATTTATGTTTCATAAGTATTGACATTGTTTAATGTTAATAACTTCTTTAGTCTTCAAGGGGACATATGTGGTTACGTAGCGTGTCTCACAACCAAAAAATAAGGGTTTAAATCTTGCGTCGTACGCGTTGCAATGTATATATCATACAAAATCTAATAATTGTTGGGTGGTTAACATCTTGAAACTGCACTAAAGCGAATGTCCGTTAATGCATCCGGATATCTGAACTCGGTTTCGGGGTCGAAAGTGAAATGCCCTCTACGAGTCTATGTATGTATATGTTTGTGTTGTTGGTTTGGTTTTGCATTTGAGATTAAAACTTTTTCTAAAGATAAAAGAATATAATTGAATACAAACCTTTATCATTAATTTAATTCTTATTACATGCTTTATTTATTGAATTAGCATGAAAACCTTACATTATGGACTTTTGCTGAATTGAATACAAATTATTGGATTTTATTTACATGTTTAAGTTCCTAAATAAAACTCGATGAAATCATCCTTTATTGAAGTTTCGCAAAATAATTATGCAATAATAAGACTTACTCGTTAGAGATTATTAAGTTTAAGTACTTGCACTAGATTTTACAAGAAAATTATTGAAAATTTTCTAACTTGGACGGTCTTATTATACAATATTAAAACCTATCAAAATCTTCTTTTTCTTTAGTTTTTATAAGTTAAGCAATTTACTATATGAATATAAATTTTGAATTTCCAAAAGCTCTATTTTATAACGTCAAATAGAGTTGCACAAGTCGGTTTTTTCGGTTCCGGTTTCAAACCAGTTACTTTAGTTCCCTGTTCAAAGTCAAAACTGGTTTCAGTTTGGTTCGAGTTGTCGACGGTGACGGTGTAGTTTTTTGGTCGGGTTTTTTCATGTTTTGAGCGGTTTTAACTGGTTTGGTTCTGGTTTGATACTAGTTGGTTCAATGCAAACTGTACCAGGTTTGGTACTTATTGTTTTTTCGGGTAGGTATCAGTTCCACTCACCACCGGGTGCTCGGGTAGGAACCGGAAACGGATTTTTTTCACCACTTTTTTGCCTTTAGCTCTTCTCATCTCTTTTTCCCTTGGTTCATCAATACAAAACTGAAAAATCTGTTTTTTATGCGATCAAAATTGGCCATTAATATATTGGGCTATAACCTTAACTGGGCGACTGAGCATATCTCTGTGATTGAGCCCATTGGGCTAGTTTTTATGCCTGTAAGCCCACTGATAAACAATATATAACTCAATAAGTTTGGGGTTGACCCGATTCTCACAAAATCAACCAACTCAAGTTCGGTTTAATGTAATAACCGGTTAATGTTGTTCGGGTTCGAGTGAAAAACGCACCCCTAGGTAGTACAAGTAACCAAATTAACCAAATACTAATCAAACAATTAATCAATGACACGGTTGAGTCATAATCGATTAACCAAAAACTATTGTTCGGTTTGCAGTTTGGAGTGTTCCTTAACCGAACCAGTTATACATACAACTATTCATAATGTATGATTTTGTGGGATTAACATAATGCAATAGAATGTGATGAATTGTTCATATGAAATAAAGGTTTGTGTGTTGTACTGCTGCATTATATCAAATTAAGTTGTCGTTTTTCAACCTGTGGTTTGATTACATTTGCTATTTTCATCCAAAGAGATTATTTTTTTTTTGGCATATGGCTCCCCATGGATTTAAAACGTGTCATTTTCATCCAAAAACGTTAACTTTGTTAACTTAAAATGTTAAGCATGTAAATGGATAAAGTCTTAAGTTTCGCATAATGGGATTGTTTATGTGGTTGTGATCGTGAATAATGATATAGGGGAGAGGATGACTAGAGGCGGTGGTCTCCATTATACAACGTCTTTGCAACGGGATCTGACCGCCACCAGAAACCAGATCCATCATCCTCCCTTATTGATGAAGCCACAATATCATGATTTAGTCGATGCTAAAACGTTCAGAAATGAAAAGATGAAAGGTGCAATGTAAGTTTCGTGAATGGAACGGTAATAGATGAATGAAATTTTATTAGCAAACATAAACATAAATTAGGATTTTATTTTCATATACAAAAATTACATACTTGCCCTTTTAATGATAGATGTTATCATTTTAGATAAACGAAGTTAATTGTTTTTAATGAAAATAATAAAATTTTAAAATCTTAAAAAGCTAGATGCAAAAAAATTCTTTTTAATAAAAATAACAAAATTAACCAAAACCAAATGAGCAAAATAACAATTCACCCTATTAAATTTTACATATATTCAGCACGTGCACCCCAACCTCACTTTGTTTGGCACTACCCCACATCCATTAGCCCAAATTACTTTTTGTTGGATAAAATTAGAATTGTTCGATAAGATCTTATGATTTAATTTATCAAAGCTACATAAACTTGTATTATCCTAACAAATGAATATGATCAAATAATTAATTTGATAACTTCTTAAAGTACTATGATATTTGTTTCTCATAATTCACTAAAGTTATATAACTATTCTTATTAACGGGAAGTATGAGTAATACAAACTGAAGCATATAGACGTATATTCTTGAGTCAAAAAGGTTCTTTCTATCAGTAACTTTATCTGTATTGAATTCTAGATAATACGTAAGTACTAAGAAATTTACGTGTGATGTTCAAAAGTTTTTGGCAAGTATAACTTTAACTAGATCGCATTATGTATCTGTTCACAGTGCGCTAGCATCAATTTAAACTTTTAGATGACAATAATGAATTAGAAGTGGTGGAATAGCGCAAGTGAAGAGCGACTTACATAATCTCCACCACTATTTGGGAGGCTAGCGTCCTCGTTGGCACATCAGTCCAGAACTTGGCTCTGATACAATCTGTAACAACCTATGTCAATCGTATCATGATATTGTTTGTTTTTTGGGTTGCCAATCTAGGAACTCATAGTTTTGTTTTCAACTGACTAATTGCTTGACCAAGCAAAAAGCGTATTGGTAGAAAATGTTTCCACCCTCCTTATAACTAACATTAAGGTTAAATATCTATTACATAAAAGTAAATAAGAAGTGGTAAGAAGAAGGGATTCCATCACGGTTAAAACATTAGGTATACGTGTTTACATGAATCTTACAGTTCTCTATGTAAATTTATTTTTGTATTTCATAACCTCTCTATATATGCATAGATTAAAGCTCCTTAACTATGCTTTATAACATGAAAACTTAACTTTATTGTCTATATTTATCATCTCATTTGCTTGTACTTTAAGACGTGTCTGGTTCTTGATAGTAATCCAAATGAAACCGTGGAGTGTGTCCTCATCACATGTGGAGAGACCATCAAGCTTGAAACCGACATTGATTAAGAATCGAGTACACGAGATGGGTGTTCAATCATAGACTTGTGTGGTTGTATTTCATCTATGTTGTTTGTAAATGCAACAAAGATGTCAAAAAGGCATACATATGTACCAAGTGTTGATGTTGTTGCTTCCCCATTTCTAATCACTTATTTTTCTACAAGTACAAAATGCACATGCCAAACACTTGTACTATTTAAACAATCACATGTCTTCTCGTTCCCTTTTCACAAATTTACTGTCGTTATGTTTTAATTGACTAAATTCAGTGTAAAATATAGATTCTTTTGTACTACTTTAATAACCATGATCTCATCTTTAAATGAAATTTCACTTCAAAAAGACATAACTAGCAAGTAAATAGGGTAATCTTTTTAAACGACTAACTCACATATCTAACATGTATACTTCTAAATCTATACTTATTTTTATTCATTATGGGACGTAAATCTTTAATCACATGAAAACATATGTTTTTTTATATACGTTGATATCATTAGCCTACTGACACTTAAAAATTTAAATAGGGTTACTAACAACATTAAAAAGGATTCTTTTATGAAGTTTTGTTATACCGATTAATTAAACATGTTGTGTCACTAATTTAATTCTAAAATCTATCAATAAACAAGATTAAGATGTTCCTTTTGTTAATCATATCAATTAGTATCCGAATTTTTAGTTGTTTGATCTCCACCACCTACCCGAGCTGGTTTCGAAGAAAATTCCAACACTGTTAAGAATGAACCCTAATTCAATTACTACTTCAATAATCATGATCTCATCTTTAAATGAAATTTCACTTCAAAAAGACATAACTAGCAAGTAAATAGGGTAATCTTTTTTAACGACTAACTCACATATCTAATATGTATACTTCTAAATCTATACTTATTTTTATTCATTATGGGACTTGAATCTTTAATCACATGAAAACATATGTTTTTTTATAACGTTGATATCATTAGCCTACTGACACTTAAAATTTTAAATAGGGTTACTAACAACATTAAAAAGGATTCTTTTATGAAGTTTTGTTATACCGATTAATTAAACATGTTGTGTCACTAATTTAATTCTAAAATCTATCAATAAACAAGATTAAGATGTTCCTTTTGTTAATCATATCAATTAGTATCCGAATTTTTAGTTGTTTGATCTCCACCACCTACCCGAGCTGGTTTCGAAGAAAATTCCAACACTGTTAAGAATGAACCCTAATTCAATTACTACTTCAATAATCATGATCTCATCTTTAAATGAAATTTCACTTCAAAAAGACATAACTAGCAAGTAAATAGGGTAATCTTTTTAAACGACTAACTCACATATCTAACATGTATACTTATAAATCTATACTTATTTTTATTCACTATGGGACTTGAATCTTTAATCACATGAAAACATATGTTTTTTTATATACGTTGATATCATTAGCCTACTGACACTTAAAGATTTAAATAGGGTTACTAACGACATTAAAAAGGATTCTTTTATGAAGTTTTGTTATACTGATTAATTAAACATGTTGTGTCACTAAATTTATTCTAAAATCTATTAATAAACAAGATTACAATGTTCCTTTTGTTAATCATATCCATTAGTATCCGAATTTTTAGTTGTTTGATCTCCACCACCTACCTGAGCTGGTTTCGAAGAAAATTCCAACACTATTATGAATGAACCCTAATTCAATTACTACTTCAATAATCATGATCTCATCTTTAAATGAAATTTCACTTCAAAAAGACATAACTAGAAAGTAAATAGGGTAATATTTTTAAACGACTAACTCACATATCTAACATGTATACTTCTAAATTTATACTTATTTTTATTCACTATGTGACTTGAATCTTTAATCACATGAAAACATATGTTTTTTATATACGTTGATATCATTAGCCTACTGACACTTAAGGATTTAAATAGGACTTAAGGATTTAAATAGGGTTACTAACAACATTAAAAAGGATTCTTTTATGAAGTTTTGTTATACCGATTAATTAAACATGTTGTGTCACTATTTTAATTCTAAAATCTATTAATAAACAAGATTAAGATGTTCCTTTTGTTAATCATATCAATTAGTATCTGAATTTTTTATTGTTTGATCTCCACCACCTACCCGAGCTGGTTTCGAAGAAATTCCAACACTGTTAAGAATGAACCCTAATTCAATTACTACTTCAATAATCAGGATCTCATCTTTAAATGAAATTTCACTTCAAAAAGACATAACTAGCAAGTAAATAGGGTAATCTTTTTAAACGACTAACTCACATATCTAACATGTATACTTCTAAATCTATACTTATTTCAATTCACTATAGGACTTGAATCTTTAATCACATGAAAACATATATTTTTTTTATATACGTTGATATCATTAGCCTACTGACGCTTAAGGATTTAAATAGGGTTACTAACGACATTAAAAGTGGATCGAAAATTAGGGCTCGATTTGTTACGCTCGATCTGCAAAACTCTCCAACGTTCAAATCTCCGACCACCCCCCCCCCCACCGACGACCCCCCCCCCCCCCCCCCCCGAAGACCTATCCTCACCGGCGACCTCCGCCGGCCAAACCCGAGAGAAGCTCCTTCTACCCGACCCCCTTCGAGAGCACCGGCTTCTCGATCGACCACTGCTTCTCGCTCTGAGGTTCACGATCGACCACTGCCTCTCGATCTGCTTCTCGATCGACCACTGCTTCCCGATCGACCTCTGCTTCTAGATCGACCACTGCTTCTCGATCGACCACTGCTTCTCTATCCTTACCGGCGACCTCCGCACGCTGCTTCTCGATCTGAGGTTTACGCAGCCGACAGCATCTCTCGACCTCTGCTTCTCGATCGACCACGCTCAAGCACCTCTCTCGATCCCGATCGACCTCTGCTAAAGGTTGCCAAATCTAGGGCAAATCTGAAGAACCGCACATCTGGTGAGATTGTTCCATCTCTCTCTTTTAGTTTCTAGTTTAGGCTGATATTGGCTGGGTTAAGAGTACCAGCAGCTGTTTAGATATTCTGTGTTGCTTTCTGTTGCTCTTTACTGATTACTGGTTTATTGGTGCATCATTCGTGTGATCTGTTTTCTGTTGTCCTTGATTAGTGGTTATAACTTGCGGATTAGTTGATTACTGGTGCATCATTTGTGCATCATTTGTGTGACCGGTTTTCTGTTTTATGTTGCTCTTTACGGGTTACTGGCTTACTGGTGCATCATTTGTGTGATTTTAATCCTTGACTCTTCTTGAGTCTGATATAATTCTTGTCTATTTTTCCGCTGACCGTTTAGTTCTGTGGTTTGTGCCTAATTGATTAGTGGTTATAACTTGTTGATTAGTTGTATAATTGCTAGTGTTTTGATATTAACTGCTAAGTAAAGTGTATATTGTTGGTTGAGTGGGTGTGTTGAGCATTTGTGGGTTGTTGTCTTCATTTCTGGTCAATCTTAGAACTGTTCTCTACATAGGTTTCATTGGCTTATTTGATTCTATACTCATGATAGGGTGTCATTGTGTGGAGTGGTGATCATTGCTGCTATTTTTTGACTAAGTTCTGGTCCATCGTGTACTGTTGACCGCGTGTGAAGGTTTGCTTCTGATTGTGTTTTACTTCTGATTGTGCTTTACTTCTGCTACAATTCCTTTTTAGGGGTTGTCTCTAGTGGACCTTGTCAGCTAATATAGACAGCAGGTGTCAGTATGCTGCCCCGAGATCATGTTCAGTGACGAGAGGTGCGAATACAAGGAAAAAGGATTTTAGATTAAGAGTGGCATCGTGGAATGTAGGAACCCTAACTAGTAAGTTACTAGAGTTAATTGATGTGCTAAGGAAACGTAAGGTCCAAATAGCGTGTCTCCAGGAGACTAGATGGCGGGGAGAGAGAGCAACAGAGTGCAATAGTTATAAACTATGGTATTCAGGGTCTGACGGAACAAAAATGGAGTAGGATTTCTAGTTGCTAAGGAACTCCAAGATAATGTAGTGGAGGTAAGAAGATACGATGATAGAATTATGCTGTTAAGAATAGTAATAGGGGACGAAGTAGTGGCAGTAGTTAGTGCGTACGCTCCACACGTTGGACTAGAAGAAACAGAAAGAAAAAAGTTCTGGGAGAGTTTAGATCACGTTATGGGTGACATACCTACAGACGAAAAAATATGCATAGGAGGAGATTTTAATGGGCATATCGGTAAGGATAATGACCACTTTCAGTTGTTGCATGGAGGCTTCGGGTATGGCCTTAGGAATGAAGGCGGTAAGGAGCTTCTTGACTTTGCAGTAGCGCATGACTTAGGAATCATAAACTCGTTTTTTAAAAAAAGAGAATCGCACCTAATCACATTTAGCAGCGGCGGGAGACACACGCAGATAGACTATTTATTGACGAGGAGAGAAGATCGTAGCTCGTGGAAGGACTGTAAGACAATCCCAGGAGAGACAGTGGTGACACAACATCATATGTTAGTGGCGGATATACGCGTGAGGAGACCAATTGTCCAGCAAAACAAGAGAATTAGACATACGATCAAATGGGGTCAGCTCAAAGACGAAAACATAACCATTTTTAGAGATAAGGTCATACCAATGAAACATCCTGGACCACAGGAAGACGCAAACCAAAAGTGGGAGGCCATGGCAAATACGATCATCCAAGCAGCTAAAGAAACGCTTGGAGTTACAACAACGAGGACAGTCGACCATAAGGAATCTTGGTGGTGGAACGAAAATGTACAGGAGAAGATACGAATTAAACAACAAAGTTTTAGAGAGCTTATACGCTGTAACAATGAGGAAGAACACCCAGAGCTAAAAGATAAATACAAGGAGGCGAAGAGAGAGGCGAAGAAATCGGTGTCAGATGCAAAGAACGCGGCGTATGAGAAGATGTATAAACGACTAGAGTCGAAGGAAGGAGAGCATGACATGTTTAAGTTAGCCAAGGCAAGAGACAGCAGAAGACAAGACCTGAGAATTGTGAAGTTTATAAAGGCTGCGGATGGAAAAGTTTTGGTGAACGACAATGACATCAAGGGGAGATGGAAAACTTACTTCGATAACCTTTACAACATAAAGAACCCAAATCAACAAACTGAGATAGATAATACAACCCAAACAACACAGCAAAACAATTGCTATTGTAGAAGCATCACAGTAGACGAAGTCACGAGAGCTATGAAGAAAATGGGAAGGGCCAAAGCGGTGGGGCCAGACAACATACCGATTGAAGTGTGGAAATGCCTGGGAGTTGAGGGGCTCAAATGGCTAACAGATTTATTCAACACTATCTTTACCACAGGGAAGATGCCGGACCAGTGGAGAACTAGTGTCATAGTCCTCATATATAAGAAAAAAGGAGATGTTCAAAGTTGTGAAAACTACAGGGGAATAAAGCTATTGAGTTACACGATAAAATTATGGGAAAGAGTTATTGACACGAGAATTAGACGGGAAACACAGATAGCGTCAAACCAATTTGGATTTATGCCAGGACGCTCTACAACAGAAGCAATACACGCCATAAGGAGGTTAATGGAGAAATATAGAGAAAAGAAAAGGGACCTTCATATGGTATTTATCGACCTAGAAAAGGCCTATGACAGTATTCCGCGTCAACTAATTTGGGATAGTCTACGACTTAGAAGGGTTCCAGAGAGGTATATCAAAATAATCAAGGATATGTATGATGGGGCAAAAACGTGTGTGCGATCTCCGATCGGAGACACAGACTTATTCACAGTGGAAGTGGGACTCCACCAAGGATCGGCACTGAGCCCATTTCTCTTCACAGTAGTGTTGGATGAGATGAACAAGTCTATACAGCAGCCAGTTCCGTGGTGCATGCTCTTTGCGGATGATATTATCTTAATATCGGAATCAAAAATGGAGCTTAACGACAGGCTTGAACAGTGGAGAGCAGCACTAGAGCGCAAAGGTTTAAGGATAAGTCGCTCTAAGACAGAATACATGCATTGTAACTTTAATGGTGAGGCGGAAGAGGACACCCAAATCAGTATTCAGGGTATGGCGGTCCCACAAACGTCTAGGTTCAAATACCTGGGCTCGTACCTGCAGGAAGACGGAGAAATACACAGCGATGTAGCGCACCGTGTCCAAGCGGGATGGTGCAAGTGGAGAGCAGCATCAGGGATCCTATGTGATAAGAGGTTTCCAGCAAAACTAAAGGGAAAGCTATACCGTGTGGCAGTACGTCCAGCTATGTTATATGGAACAGACTGCTGGGCCATAAAGAAATCGCACGAGAAACAAATAGAGGTAGCGGAAATGCGAATGCTGAGGTGGATGTGTGGTCACACAAGACTGGATCGGATAAGAAACGAAGTGTTTCGACAGAAGCTACAAGTGGCCCGTATCGCAGATAAAATACGAGAGGGAAGATTGAGATGGTTTGGGCATGTCAAGAGGAGACCAATGGCGGCACCAGTTAGAGTAGTAGAGAATATCATCTTAGAGGGTAGGAGAAGTAGAGGAAGGCCTAGATTGACTTGGGATGAGGTAATTAGGCGAGATATGATACACTTGCACCTCTCTGAGCACATGATCGAGGATAGGAGTGAATGGAGGCGTAGAATTAAAATTAAGGACTTTTAGTTCGACCAATAGGCAGGAAGGGTATTTGAAGTCTGGTTGCGGGGCCTGATGTCTAAGTAGTCCATATCTGCCATTTAACGGTGATTATTCATGCTCCTATGATATATGTATGCTATGTGTCGTATGATTTATTGTATACTGTATACTGTATGCTATGTGTCGTACGATTTACTTGAAGGATGTATTGCAATCGGTATGGCTTTTTGTACATTATGTGTTGTAGGATTTATTGTATGCTGTATGCTATTGTGTGGTAGGATTTCTGGTATACGGTATGCTATGTGTCTTGTTTTCAGTATGGCCTTTGCTATCGAGCCGGGGGTCTCTTTGGAAGCGGTCTCTCTACCTAACAAGATAGAGGAAAGACTCGCCTACACCTACCCTCCCCAGACCCTGCTCTTGAGTGGGATATACTGGGTTTGTTTGTTTGTTTGTTTACTAACGACATTAAAAAGGATTCTTTTATGAAGTTTTGTTATACCAATTAATTAAACATGTTGTGTCACTAATTTAATTCTAAAATCTATTATTAAACAAGATTAAGATGTTCCTTTTGTTAATCATATCAATTAGTATCTGAATTTTTAGTTGTTTGATCTCCACCACCTACCCGAGCTGATTTCGAAGAAAATTCCAACACTGTTAAGAATGAACCCTAATTCAGTTACTACTTCAATAATCATTATCTCATCTTTAAATGAAATTTCACTTCAAAAAGACATAATTAGCAAGTAATAGGGTAATCTTTTTAAACGACTAACTCACATATCTAACATGTATACTTCTAAATCTATACTTATTTTTATTCACTATGGGACTTGAATCTTTAATCACATGAAAACATATGTTTTCTTATATACGTTGATATCATTAGCCTACTGACACTTACGGATTTAAATAGGGTTACTAACGACATTAAAAAGAATTCTTTTATGAAGTTTTGTTATACCGATTAATTAAACATGTTGTGTCACTAATTTAATTCTAAAATCTATTAATAAACAAGATTAAGATGTTCCTTTTGTTAATCATATCCACTAGTATCCGAATTTTTAGTTGTTTGATCTCCACCACCTACCCGAGCTGGTTTCGAAGAAAATTCCAACCCTTTTAAGAATGAACCCTATTTCAATTACTATCTAGGCTCTTAGTTGTTTGACCTTCACTACAAGGAGACAGGTAAAGTCGCCGCTAAAGACCCCGTGTGTCGCCGCTAAAGACCCCGTGTGTCGCCGCTATTAGCGTCGCCGCTAATGCCTTGTTGTACGACGAAATACGAACCGTCAGATCTACATTTGATCTACGGCTAGAATGGAGTTGACAGAGGCGTACGGATCGCAGACTATTAGCGGCGACCCGTCGCCGCTATTGGCGTCGCCGCTAATGCCTGTCGCCACTAATACGAGTGTCGCCCCTAAAGGTGTTGCCACTAATTATAAGAATTCTTGTAGTGCTTTAGCACGTAGCTGAATTGGTTATCGAAGATAATTCTTAGGGTGTTAAGAATGAAAGTGAATTCGATCAACTTCTTTACCTCTCAGGTACGTGACGAGTATAATATTGTTTGATGTGATCAAGTTATGATTGTCGAAATTTCTTAAGATATAAATATAGATGATTAATACGATCACAATAGAACCAATTTCAAAAACAAATTTAATAAACTTTGAATTAACAGAAGATAGATTAAAAAAATCTAAAACAATGATTACTTAAGGAAAGTGATTTAGGAAAACGACCCATGGGTGATTGAGAGGGTAAACAAGGTGTTGTGGGAATCAAGCCACGTGGTATGTCTGGTTTAAATCTTTCTTAATTATTAATCCAATCTAAAATCTAATTAATCGTCTTGTCAATGCTTCCACTAATATTGACATAACTAAAGATACTAACTACTCTTTTGTCTTGTAAAAATTTATGATATGTTTTTAACATATTATCTAAATTTATTTAGGGTAGGCAAGATATAATCTTTAAATTTTATTGATCCTAATGAAAACGTCAAATAAACGCAAAAAAGAGAAAATATTACTGAAAGATCGAGTTAAAAGGGTACAATATGTAAAAGTGAGAGGGTTGATATAAAGTTTAATGTGTTAAATGAAGACGTTTAATTACATGTCAAATCTACATACGAGTATGCGTTTAGTTAACCGGTTAATATAGATAGGACTGTGAGAGATTGTAAAAGTTTGAAACAACGACATCAAAACCTTCAAATAAATGTATTATGTAAAGTTAACAAGAATGTTTATGAAATAAAATCGTGAGGTTGAATGTGAATATGTGATACAGTCGACTTATGGTAAGAAAGATACAAATAAAATGCATTTAGTCTATGTATTTTAATTAAACGAACAATATGACGTTTTACGATTATTACTATTAATGTATAGATGATTATAATTATAAATATATCATTCATATTGATCTATAAAAAGTTCATCCTAAAGAACAAGAAGGTAAAAACAATACCGAAGATCTTTTGGGTGAAATTAGGCACCTTTAAAGATTAATTTATATAAAATATCAATCAAGTGTTACACCGGCCTGTTAAAGTATAAATCATTAATCTTTTCATGTTTCTATACATATAAAACTAGCAATCCTTAGTAATATTACGTTTATTTTTCTTTCTTTTGGGATAGTATGAATATAATTAACGAGACACTGCTCAAATTTTATAATATAATTCACGATGCTAGATGATGGTTATGATTACATAATTTGACATAGATCAAAACTACTATGTATCCTTAAAAGCACTTTAAATAGTTAAAATATTCTCAAGTTTTTATAGCGTACGGCATGTCGCGCAATAGTAGTTTATCTTTCTATATGAACTATATAAATTAAACATTTAATAAGGATACTTAATGTATGTATAGCTAAAAGAAATAACTAATAGCGTGTAATGAATTGATGATTATCATGTGGAGTCGTTCAATAATTTTTTTTAACATAATGTAATATGTGTCTTAGATGTTTATAGTATAATGGCTTGATTAATAACTTTATTGACCTATATAAACACATAAATGCATGTCCTACATATATAATATATGTATGTAGAGACTATGATTTCAGAGTACTAGACTTTTATGAGAACATTCAAAGTAAATTAGACAATTTAATTTAGAATTATTGGTTCATGTTCTTTAATTTATATACTTCCTACGTACACATACATAGGTTATGTACGATATAAAAAGACCATCAAACTGATTTATTTATTTATGTTTTATTTTGTTAACACATATGTAGGTCATATATACCAATAAAAATCAAACCGTTTTTTTTTTAAATCTTGAGAGATGAGCAATTACCAATAGTCATTACATTGTATTCTTTTTTTTATTATTTAAAAAACTTAAAGATTAAGAAAATAAATTATTTATCTTTGTTCCGGAAGTATATAGAATGAGATAAAGGGATATATACAAACCTCATCATGTGAATCATTCACTTCAAATTAATAAACAAAGATAAAGTTAAAGTAAAGAATGTTTTTAGCATAAACCATAAACATCAAATTTTGGGACATCGTGAGGTATGTTATTATATAAGATATAGATGCTCAAATTTCCATTTATTAAATGTAGATGCAAACCTCATCGTGTGGATCAACTAACTTCACACACACACAAAAAGAAAAAAAAACACTTAAGCACGAAACTACTTACATGACACGATCACTTGAATAATAAATGGACTTGGAGTTGATACATATTGTAATTAGGTGTACTTATATTGTAATAATTCGAAAGCAAAAAGGTTATAAAAATAAAGTATCAATTTAAAAATAATAGTACTACTATTTTCTAAAATATAACATAGTTTTTCTCCTCACATTACATGGCAAGAGTTCGGGTAATTTTCTTACAGGCAACATTGCATTACCTTGGTCCTTATCTGTCCGGCTTATCGAAAACCATAAAACTAAGTTTTGTAGCGAAATTTCAAAAATGCTAAACTTTAGTGGCTAACCTCGAAAAAAAAATTCACTATCAATGGTTTAGTGAACAAACTCTAAAATTCAAAACCTTAGAGGCCAAAGTTCAAGAAAAAAAACAAATTAGTGGTCATGGTTGTCAAACTCTAAGATCCTAAACTTTAATGGTTAAAATCAAAAGACAAATTGATGATCACATTCTAAGATCCTAAACTTTAGTGGTCAAAGTCGAGAAACAGATCGGCAACCAAAATATAATATACTAAACTTTAGTGGCAAAACTCGGGAAAATAAAGTTTCATTTTAAATAGTTCAAATATTAAAATCCTAAACTTTAGCGGTCAAATTCAAATAATCAAAAGTTCAAGTTAAAAGTGAAATACTAAAAACTAATATGGTTAAAACTAAAAAAAAATATTCTTTCCCTTTGTAATTAATAATAAAGTAATAATGGTTTTGTTTTATGAAAAGCTTAAGGAGAAAATATAAAAATAACAAAAATTGATCTGTTACTCTTTGTTTAAACTATCCATTATATAAACATAGTACAGGTTTCAATTTCTATACATCTAAAGATAATAAATTTGATATGTCACACATATTATCAAGTTTATATGAATTAAAAAGGATGAAATTTAGTTAAGTTCGTGGTATTCGCGTTTTGACCACTATAGTTTCTTGTTTTTAAAATTTTTCCATTTTTGGGTGGTCTTTAACATCCCTTGTGGTGGTCTTTAACTTCGCCACTTCATCTTTTCTGGAGAGAGAATATAAAGAAACAATGATAAAAAATGCACATTTAGCCATTGTTCGTTCATTTGATATGAGAAGTGAAAGAGAATGGGAGGTGGTAGCGCCGTCATTGCCATCAACCATTTCATATAAAGACAGACTATTGAGTTCTTCTTAGGTGGTAGTGATGGGTCATAATCGCCTTTGTTGTTCTTGATTTTCCTCTTCGAACAATTTAGGGTTTTGAATTGTTTATTTGATGAATATGAGACTATTCTCATATATGAAATGTTTGAATGTGTTTTCTGCCTTTAATGAATTCTAGTGATGTCTTTGGGCTAATATATTCCTCTTGTTCATTATTGATAGTAAACCAATCTTTTTTGGGTGTTAGCAGTACTTGTAATGATAAGCTCGCACTCATTTGGACCTTGATTTCGTTTGAAATATGATGTTTGTTGGTCATTGTGTTTTCATAAATACCATTGTGTTTTTTTCGAAAGTTATAAATCCTAAGAAACATGATAGTAAAATAACTTGTTGTGTTTTTTAAGTATGTTAAATACAATAATAAAATAACTATTAAGTTATTTAATACATTATAGACGATAACAAGATAACACATAATTATATAAAACATAAAACACAATGATAAATCTGTCATTGTGTTTTTTTTCTCGTCATTGCTAAACATTTTTAGTGATAACTTTGTAAAAATACATTGGTATAATAACATTATTTTATAATTTTAATTATAAAAACATAATAATAAAAAGAATACGTTTGTATAATATACAGAAAACATTAACAAAAATAAAACGAAATTATCATAGAGTTAGGATATGCTACAAAGCATATAATTCCTAAAAAGTGTGAGAAGTGGTTCTGGCCGTTGGATCAACTAATTAAATTAGATCAATGGTTCAAAAAAACGCGGTGGCAAACTTGTAAATAAGTGGAAAACTGCTAAAAGGTGGAGGGGCAAAAATGTAATTTGACAATAAATCGTCTCCGACGAAAACGTCTTCAAAGTCTATTGAAAACCATCTCCGACGAAAACTTCCATCATCGTCTTTTCAATTAGCCAACCTCGAAAACCATCTCCGACGAAATCCTAAAACCTAAGCATGCATCCCGTACAGTCGAAAACGTCTTCAATGTCTAATGAACATTCGGCAACCTCTAAAACCACAAGCATAAACTCAGAAACACTACGAATAAGTCCAATCGAAGAGCAAGAACAAACAGGTAAAACCTAATCAAGCATTATTGTGTCAAATATAACTATGCATTGTGTCATGATCTAGGGGTTTCATTGTGGAATTTCAACCGAGCATTATTGTGTCAAAAATCTATCTTTGTGTCATATCTTTGCGAAGCTTCATTGTGTCATGGTTTGGGGATTCATTGTGTCATGATTCCTGCTAATAATATCTCTGTGAAGGTTCATTGTGTCATGATTGGGGATTCATTGTGTCATATTTTGGGGATTCATTGTGTCATGAAAGCTGCTTATAATGTGTCTTTTGTGAATGTTCATTGTGTCATGATTGGGGATTCATTGTGTCACGATTCCTGTTAATAATGTCTTTGTGAAGGTTCATTGTGTCATGATTAGGGATTCATTGTGTCATGCTTTGGGGATTCATTGTGTCATGATTCCTACTTATAATGTCTTTGTGAAGGTTCATTGTGTCATGATTCCTGCTAATAATGTCTTTGTGAAAGCTCATTGTTTCATGATTGGGGATTCATTGTGTCATGATTCCTGCTAATAAGGCTCATTGTGTCATGATTAAGGTTTCATTGTGTCATGGTTTGGGGATTCATTGTGTCATGATTCCTGCTAATAATGTCTTTGTGAAGGTTCATTGTGTCATGATTAGGGATTCATTGTGTCATGATTCCTGCTAATAATGTCTTTGTGAAAGCTCATTGTTTCATGATTGGGGATTCATTGTGTCATGGTTTGAGGATTCATTGTGTCATGGTTTGAGGATTCATTGTGTCATGATTCATGCTAATAATGTCTTTGTGAAGGTTGATTGTGTCATGATTAGGGATTCATTGTGTCATGCTTTGTTGATTCATTGTGTCATAGAAACATGCTTGGGGGGGTTTCAAAAGAGCATGATTGTGTCATGATTTGGGATCCATTGTGTCATGATTTGGGATCCATTATGTCATGATTGAGGATTCATTGTGTCATGATTGGGGGGATTTCAACCGAGCATGATTGTGTCAAAAACTATATTTGTATCATGTCTTTATGAAGGTTCATTGTTTCGAACAAACAAAATACTTCAAAAGTACTTTACCAGCTTGTAAATATTCTGTATGCTTCCTAGCTTCAAAACCACAAGAAAGAGCATACCTTTGGTAAAATGCAAACGCATGCTCAATAGAAACAAACTCCATTCCTACAACAGGTTTAATTGAACTCTTTGCAGAAGGTATATAAGATACTCTTCCAGAACCTGGGGATACACATTGTTGACCAACATCTTTGTAATTTTCAGCATCTATATGAATAAAAACAGCATGTCATAAAAAGACACAATGAATCCCCAATCATGACACAATGAACCTTTACAAAAGACACATTATAAGCATCTTTCATGACACAATGAACCTTCACAAAAGACACATTATAAGCAGCTTTCATGACACAATGAATCCCCAAAACATGACACAATGAACCTTCACAAAGAGATGACACAAAAATAGATTTTGACACAATCATGCTTGGTTGACACAATGAACCTCTAAACCTGACACAATCAGTATAAATAGTATCATATAACTCACCTAACATTAATAAAATATGTTCAACAACAAATTGATAATGTCCAGAGTAATCTAACAGTATAGACACAATGACGATACAAAAGACACAATGATGATACCTATGACACAATGATGATACCTATGACACAATGATGATACCTATGACACAATGATGATGTCAATCAATAACAAAATTCACAGAAATCATACAGTATAGACAGAACGATGATCAAAATAACAAAATTACGGTGCCAAAATTAACATACTCTTTCAATTGCAGTATATAATCGTCCTCATACGTACCAAACTGATCATCTCTCGTCGACATCGCTGAAGTAATTGATGTAAAGCAATCTTCAACGATTGAAATTGAAAATTCGATTGTTTGAATCTTCAACGATTGATCAATTGAAAATTTCAACGATTCGATTGTTTGAATCTTCAACGATAAAGTGAAAAATCTGTTGAAAACCTCAATTGTACAGTGTAATGGTCGACATCGCTGAAGTATTGAAAATTCTGTTAATAAATTACACTTCCTAAAATACCCCTCTTCTATTTTTAAAAATATGCCACATGTCAATCCCTGATTGCTTCTCACACTTTTTACATAATATTGACTTTGTATTTGAACCCTACACATTATCATAAACGTAAATGAATACATTTAAAAGCTAATAAAAAACTAATTGACATAATAAATGGCATATTAGACACATCACCTGATGTAATTAATATAATAATCAGATGTATTTGACGTAAAAATCAAAATATTATTTCCTTTAAAAAATGATACATTACATGTCAAACTTAAAATCCATATTAGCATTTTAAATAAATTACTCTCTTACTATATTCTATCCAAACAATAAAACAAACTGTTTAATAAAAGTTGTACATCACAACTTAAAGCTTGTACATAATGAATAGTAAATGTGTGTTTTTATGCCGACATTACAATTTACTATTACATAAAATGACATAATTGTTATGATTAAATGGTTGTCTTTTAATAAACAATAATAATACTATATTGAGTAAATTATCATTTGCATCCCTGACGTTTTTTCATTTTAACCACTTGCATCCCTATAGTTTCAAAGTCTTGATTCGCCCCCTAACGTTTTAATTTTGTCCTCGTTTGAATCCAAATGACTAACTCCGTTAAATTATTCAGTTAACTCTGTGTGAAATGACTAAATTGCCCCTTAATAATTAATAAAATACCCTATCCTATCCCACCCTTCTACCTTCTCTCTCTATCTCCTCTCTCTATCTCCTCTCTCTATCTCCTCTCTCTATCTCTTCTCTCCTCTACTGCCACCGCAACCACCGCCATCTCCGCCGGCGACCCATCGTCATCAACCTCCTCCTCCGACTTCTTCTCATCCGCATCCTCCTCCCTCTCCGACGAACCCCGAAACCCCTCAACCTCCCGCAATCCTCTTCAAACTTTCCTCGGACCCCCATTTCATGGCCCCTAGCGGCGATCTAACCCTAGATTGGGACACAACCCTCATGTCGACGTTCATTAGTCGTCGAGATGGTGGTGATGGGTTCGCGATGGTGGTGATGGGGGGTTGCGGTTGTGGTAGTCCCACTCCATCAACGCCATCTCCGGCGGTGGCAGTCCCAACCCCGAATCACCTCTTGTGGCTCCCCAACCCCGAATCACCATCGCCATCAACGCCATCTCCGGCGGTGGCAGTCCCACTCGCTGCCATGACCCACATCTTCCACATCAAGAAACAATCCATGCTCCACCAATCCAGGAAGCCTCAAAATTGCATCATTAGCACCTTCAAATCCCCAATTTCTTTCTTGAAATACAAAATCGACTTCATCTGCTCCATCAATGGCTAAATCGACAACAGGGTGTGTGTCAAGATCCGACAAAGGGATGTTCACAGATAAAGCTTGCTCATGGGTCTTCATCGATGTGGGAATTCCGACAATGTTCGTCAATACCCCTTGATCAATCAGCTCCCCAATTCGATCAACCGCATGTTTGGCGGTAGACCCGGTTCCCAACCCGACAAGAAAGGGCTTGAAGTCGATCCGAATAACGAAACCCTAAAATCTGGACTTTCGGATGCTCAGGCGGCGAAATCAGCTGCTGATTCTTCTTCTTCGAGATCACGTGGATCGGAGAATAATCTGTTTGGCGATGCGTTTGGGCCGGAGATGTGGGCGAAGCTCACGGCTGATCCGGCGACTCGAGCGTATATGCAGCAGCCGGATTTTGTGAAGATGATGCAGGACCTGCAACGGAACCCTAGCAGTGTGTGTGTGTGTGTTTTTTGGAGTCAGAGAAGAAGGATGATGTGGGTATCTTAAGGGCAATTTCGTCTTTTTAATAATAATTTAACTGGAAAACTAACAGTGTTAAGTCATCTGGACTAAAATGGAGATAAAAATGAAACGTATAGACTCAAATGAAGATAACACGAAACGTTAGGGGGCGGATGGCAATTTTAAAACTGCAGGGATGCAAGTGGTTAAAATGGACAAATGTCAGGGATGCAAATGGTAATTTACTCTACTATATTTATATCATAATCATATGAGTGTGATGTAAGAACTAAAACGATGTAACTAATAAAATAAGGGTATCCATGATAACATTTTTAAAGGATGTTCTCGGCCACATGGTAGAGTTCTCACCATTTTCTCGCTTAGTGATGGCTCTTTGTTTTTTAGTAATCCTAAATGTATATATGAAGAGATATTTGTATAAAAATAAAAAAATGTGATGATGTGGTATTTTTTTCCTTTCTTTCTTTTTTTTTTATCTTTTTTGGTTTTAGTCTTCTTATCAAGTGGGCTTTTAGTGTTTTTAAAAAATAGTATTTTTCTGATACGACAACTACATATTTTTTAAAGTGTTTTTTATTTAATTATTGGAATCTCAAATAATATTTCTTTTAATAATAAGCGAAATAATTGTGATTGATTTGAATGAGAAACCAATTAGATTTGCCGCACTAATTTCTAAACAAAATAATTATTGATGTGATATTATGTTTTCATTTAAACATAGGCTTGGGTTATTATAACACCTATTTTTATTATTAAAACTAGTAATTATGGTGCGCGCGTTGTCGCGCGTATACGAGTTTTAATGTAACCCCAATCAAAATCAAAATGAATGTTCAAAACCATAAAATCAGTAAAATACACAAAGTAAAACACAGCAAAACCTCAAATTCATAACACACCAGAACATGAGGAACCCAAAACTAAATCAAAGCCCAACACCATACACAAAACAAACAAAAATCAAAGCCGTATGAAAGCGACACAGTCCAAAATAGAAAACCAACGAAAATCAAAGCCCCAAAAAGAGCAAACAAAAGGAAAACCCAAACCTTAATAGCGAGAATCGTCAGGGTATCGATAACGAAAAAAAGAAAGCAGGAAACCGGAGAAAGACAACGTCGACGAACCCTACAAATCAAAAACACGTGTCCAGATACAAAAAACTCATCCCAAATTCTCGAGGCCACACACAAAACAAACCATATTAAAACACAAACAAAAAAAGAACAAAAAAATAAACACACAAACAAAATAATCAATGAAAATTTTAAACAAAAAAATACATAATCAAAATAATCAAAATCAGTAAAATACACAAAGTAAAACACACCAAAACCCAAATCCATAACACACCAGAACATGCGGAACCCAAAAACTAAATCAAAGCCCAACACCATACACAAAACAAACGAAAATCAAAGCCGTAAGAAAGCGACACAATCCAAAATAAAAAACTGACGAAAATCAAAGCCCCAAAAAGAGCAAACAAAAGGAAAACCCAAACCTTAATAGCGAGAATCGTCAGGGTATCGATAACGAAAGAAACAAAGCAGGAAACCGAGAAAGACAACGTCAACGAACCCTACAAATCAAAACACGTGTCCAGATACAAAAAACTCCATCCCAAATTCTCGAGCCCATACACAAAACAAACCATATTAAAACACAAACAAAAAAAGAAAAATAATAAACGCACAAACAAAAGAATCAAAGAAAATTTTAAAAATAATAATAATCAAAAGAAAATTTTAACAAAAAAAAGGGAAAGCCACCGCCGACCAAAGCTAATAATTAGAATAGTAATACCCTCTTCTCTTTATATTTATTTGTATCTAAATGTATGTAAAAAATAAGAGAAAATAAGTGTCTTAAATTAATGAGTGTACCAATAACATACCTCTAAACATATAACACACAAACAAACAAACATAGTATATCCCACTCAAGAGCAGGGTCTGTGAGGGGTAGGTGGTGGCGAGTCTTTCCTCTATATTGGTAGGTAGAGGGACCGTTTATAAAGAGACCCCCCGACTCGTTAACAAAACCTCTAAACATATATAGAATTAATAAATATTAAAAAGATTTTAATGTTCAACATCCATTCGATTGTAGAGCTAGCTCATGTGTGATAGTATCACTCAGCGTAACAAAACCTCTCGGTATTTGATTTATTGCGTATATCTCTAGTTATTTGATTGTTTGGCTGGGTTAGGAGTACCAGCATTCTGCTTTAAATAGGGAGAGTCATCCCCTATTCTTGTGCCTGTTACAGTGTCTTGTAACTTGATATATTTCTGCTGTTGGTTTTGATTGTGTGTTACCTGCATTTTGTTGATCTTGCGTGAGTGACTGCTTTTGTTTATGCTTTATTAGTGTGGCAACCTCTTTTTAAGGTGTTTATTGTCACGCTGAGTGAGTGAGGTATAATAGGTAACAGGAGACATTATGATGCCCCTAGATCATGTTCGGTGACGAGAGATGCAACTACAGGGAAAAAGAGTTATAGATTACGACTGGCATCGTGGAATGTAGGAACCCTTACTGGTAAGTTATTAGAGTTAATAGATGTGTTAAGGAGACGTAGGGTTCAGATAGCGTGCCTCCAGGAGACTAGATGGCGGGGTAGGAGGGCAAAGGAGTGTAATGGGTATAAACTATGGTATTCAGGGTCAGATGGAACAAAAAATGGAGTAGGTTTTCTAGTTGCCAAAGAACTTCAGGATAATGTAGTGGAGGTTAGAAGATACAACGATAGACTTATGTTGTTAAGGATAATAATAGGGGACGAAGTAGTGGCTGTAGTTAGTGCGTATGCATCACAAGTTGGATTAGGGAAACGGAAAGAAAGAAGTTCTGGGAGAGTTTAGATCACGTTATGGGAGACATACCGCGACAAGAAAAAATATGCATAGGAGGAGATTTTAATAGGCATATCGGTAAGGACAACGATCATTTCCCGTTGGTGCATGGAGGCTTTGGGTATGGTCTGAGGAATAACGTCGGTAGGGAGCTTCTTGACTTCGCATTAGCGCATGAAACTAAGCATCATAAATTCGTTTTTCAAGAAAAGAGACTCGCATCTAATCACGTTTAGCAGCAGCGGAAGACACACACAGATAGATTATTTGTTGGTGAGGAGGGAAGATCGTAGCTCGTGGAAGGACTGCAAGACAATACCGGGACAGACGATACCTACTCAACATCACATGTTGGTGGCAGGTCTACAACTGAAGAGAGCAATGGTCCAACCAACTAAGAGAAGTAGACCTACGATCAGATGGGGACAACTCAAAGACGAAAAGATTACCATATTTAGAGATAAATCATACCAATGAACCTGAATGGGCCACAGGAAGACGCCAACCAAAAGTGGGAGGCTATGGCAACTAGAGTCATTCAAGCAGCTAAAGAAACGCTTGGGACTATAACAAATAGGACAGTCGGTCATAAGGAATCCTGGTGGTGGAACGAAAATGTACAGGAGAATATAAGAATTAAACAACAAAGTTTTAGAGAACTTTTACGCTATAATAATGAGGAAGAATGAGCCAGGCTAAAAGATAAATATAAAGAGGCTAAACGAGAGGTGAAAAAGTTTGTGTCAGAGGCAAAGAACACAGCATACGAGAGGATGTATAAGCGATTAGAGACGAAAGAGGGTGAACATGACATGTTTAAGATTGCCAAGGCAAGGGAACGTGAAAGACAGGACTTGAAAATGGTGAAGTTTATAAAGGCCGCGGATGGTAAGGTCTTGGTGAGGGAGAAAGACATCAAGGGGAGATGGAAAACTTACTTCGATAACCTTTTCAACATAAAGAACCGTAACCAACAAACGGAGATCGATGAAACAAATCAAACGACGCAACAAAACAAGTGTTATTGTAGAAGCATCACAGTCGATGAAGTTACGAGAGCTTTGAAGAAAATGGGAAGGGCTAAGGCGGTGGGCCAGACAACATTTCGATTGAAGTGTGGAAGTTCCTTGGAGACGAGGGCCTACAATGGCTAACGGACCTATTCAACACTATCTTTAAGACGGGAAAGATGCCAGAGCAGTGGAGAAGCAGTGTCATAGTCCCCATATATAAGAAAAAAGGAGATGTCCAATGTTGCGCAAATTACAGGGGAATAAAGCTATTGAGTCACACGATGAAACTATGGGAAAGAATTGTTGACACGAGAATTAGACGAGAAACGCAGATAGCGGTAAACCAATTTGGATTTATGCCAGGACGCGCTACAACAGAAGCTATACACGTCATAAGGAGGATAATGGAGAAATATAGAGAAAAGAAAAGAGACCTACATATGGTATTCATTGACCTAGAAAAAGCTTATGACAGTGTGCCACGGAAACTCTTCTGGGAAAGTCTACGAATTAGAAGGGTACCAGAGAGGTATATCAAAATAATACAGGATATGTATGACGGGGCAAAAACGTGTGTACGAGCACCTGTCGAAGACACAGACTTCTTCCCGGTGGAAGTGGGACTCCACCAAGGATCGGCATTGAGCCAATTCCTCTTCACAGTAGTGTTGGACGAGATGACCAAGTCTATACAAGAGCCAGTCCCATGGTGTATGCTGTTTGCGGATGATATTGTCTTAATATCAGAATCTAAGACGGTGCTGAACGAGAGATTAGAACAGTGGAGAGCAGCACTAGAACGCAGGGGCTTAAGGATAAGTCGCTCTAAGACAGAATACATGCATTGTAACTTTAGTGGTGAGGGCGAAGAGGACACCCAAATAAGTATACAGGGCATGGCGGTCCCCCGGACGTGTAGGTTCAAATACCTTGGCTCGTATATACAGGAAGACGGAGGGATACACAGTGATGTAGCCCACCGTGTGCAATCAGGACGGTGCAAGTGGAGAGCAGCATCAGGGATTCTGTGTGATAAGAGGTTCCCACCAAAACTAAAGGGAAAACTATACAGAATGGTAGTACGTCCAGCTATGCTATACGACACAGACTGTTGGGCCATAAAGAAATCGCAAGAGAGATAAATAGAGATCGCAGAAATGCGAATGCTGAGGTGGATGTGTGGACACACAAGATTGGATATGATCAGAAAAGACGTCTTTCGCCAGAGGCTAGAGGTGGCATGTATCACATATAAAATACAAGGGAAGACTGAGATGCTTTAGGCACGTGAAGAGGAGAACGATGGCAGCACCTGTTAGAGCAGTAGAGAACATCAACTTAGAGGGTAGGAGGAGTAGAGGTAGACCTAGGTTGACTTGGGATGAGATTATTAGGCGATATATGATAGATTTGCACCTCTCTGAGTACATGATCGAGGATAGGAGTGAGCGGAGGCGTCGAATAAAAATTAAGGATTTTTAGTGGGATTTGTGGGTAGGACGGGTTACGGTTACATGTGGCGGGACCTCCCGCGTCAGGTGTAGTTTTTCGTCATCTACCCTTTTTAATGTGCGCACTGCCTAATTCTGCATGTGATATTTACCTATGTGTTGTATGATATGTATTATGATTGTTATGGGTACTGCCTTTGTTAACAAGTCGGGGTCTCTTCCGAAACGGTCTCTCTGTCTCTCTAGATAGAGGAAAGACTTGCCACCACATACCCTTCCCAGACTCTGCTTTTCAGCGGGATACACTGGGTATGTTTGTTTTGTTTGTTTTTTTAAATACAAATTCTAATTGACACATGCAACTATATTATGTCTCATCAATTTTATTTTCTAGTTTTTCACTATTGAGTAATAATATATTATAATATAATTATTTATAATATACTAATTTTTAACTTTTCTATGCATAAAGTGTTGTATCTTATGCTTAGATGTTATATAAAAAAATATTTTCTTATTTTTAACCCTAAACTTTTTATCTTTATAATATAACCTCACAAAGTTTAAGTTTTTACTTTTAACCCAATACTTTTTATCTTTTGCAATTTGACCTTACAACTTTTATACTTTACAACTTTAACCCAAAACTTTTATATTTTGTAAATTTCTGTTTTAAGTTCCGTTTTAAATTTTGCATGTAAACACAGTGCAATATGCATATGTGGTACAACATCTTAATGTTTAGCTTTACGTTTTGTTCTAATTTTGTGACTTAACAAGGCGCAACGTGCATGTGTGGTTCAACGTTTTTACATTTATTTTTACCTGTTTGACAGGTTCATTGCAACACGCGGGTCCTAGATCGACTTTGTTAAACTTTTATGTGTTTTACGTTTAGGTCTAATATCTCCGCATTAACACATCGCAACTTCAGTGTTGGTGATCGTTGGTGGTGATGTGACATTGGTGTTATTTGGCACGGTTTTACTCCCCCGCCATAATGCGAGGGCTTAGATCTAGTTTTTTATAATTTTTTTATTTTAAGAAAAGTAGGTATGTCTCATAAAGCATTTTCATAAATTATACATTTCGTTTGTTTCTTTTATAAAAGCTTTTAAAACTATAATCGTATATTATTTCTAAAATTAGTATTAAAAATATATTATATATTATAGATATGTAATATGCAAATTCTTATTACTAAGTATATAATATTTCATTTGTTTAGTTCATGTAATTCATCAGGTTTTAACCTAGTTATATCAATATGAATTACTGTAACATCCGTCATTTTTTTTAAGTTAAAACCCGAACCAAATTTTTATATAATTGTACTGGATCAAATGCATTAAATGTACAGTTTATAATGTGATTTATTCACTTATTAATCATTAAAATAACTTGTAATAATTTATAAATAAATAAGTAAATTGAATGTCTTATTAAAATTTATTAAGTCATAAAATGAATTTTAATGAATTTATAAAGCCTTAATAATTATGAACTTTAATTATAAAAGTGGAAATAAATAATATAAAGTTTAGAAGCTTTATAAATTCATTAAAGACTTATAAATAATTCTTTTGATTCATTATATAATGGTTTTAAAGTTTAGAGTTTATTAAGTAAATAATAAAACTTGAACTAAAAGGTTTTAACATGAAATGATAACCCTTAAATACCTCAGGGACCAAATTGTAATTTAATTTAAACACTAACCTAAGTTTTGGGAGGAATTGAACAAAACATGAAACCACAGGGACCATTTCTGTAATTTCGAAAAGTACCCAACCCCACCCCCCATTTCCCTTCGCTGTGTTCCCGATTGCTTTCACCATTGTCGGCCAAAGATTCTCACTAATCGCACTACCGGCTTTTAAAATCAAAAGTAATCCCGCACTAAAAGGCTATGGATCGTTTATAATGAATCCTTTGAACTCAATTGCATTAAAAACAATCAAAAAACATCACACTCGAACCATCCCAAACTCGCGACCTGCAACACCATTAAAGACCCCTCTCCGATCGATTTTAACAGAAATTGATAAGGGGCTTTGCTTCCAGATTGTTATTCGAAGCTTCCCATGAGTTTAATTTGATTATAAACGTTGTTCGAGCATCATTCGATTGGCACCTAGTCGCGGTCTGTTCTTCGACCAGTTCATCATCAATTCATCAGCATAAGGGTAAATTCTACACACCCACATACTAGATTTATCATGGGGAACAAAAGCCCCATGATTTCAGAAGCAATAGAAATCGAATTCGTGTTCAATTGGGTGAGGATCGAACCTAGGGTTCGAATGGATTTTGGGAATTGGGGTTTTGATGGAGATTCTGTTTAAAACAAATTGAAACTGATTCCTTTCGCGGCTCAGGCCTTTGGTTTACTGGTAAAACGCGGCCACCATGAGCAGGAGGTCCCGGGTTCGAACCGGGCCTCTGCCATTTGTTTTTTTAATAGTTTCTAGCCTAAATTAAATTTCTGAAAATTCTTAAAATATATCAAAATTACTTTTGTACATTCTAAATTTTTAAAAACCCTTCAAAGACATTCTGAAATATTTTTTTTAAGTTTAAATAAAACATTTATTTTATAAAACATTTTAAGAAAAGATGGTTTGAATAAATTCTAATAATATGATTCGAAACTAATAATTAGTAGATTATTATTGAACCTCTTGTTACCAAAATTTCGTTTAAAATAGTAAACTCTAAAATTTTTATTTAAAATGTATATACAACATTTTAAATTATTATTATTGTAATTTATTTACACCTTTGAATAACAATATATATATATATATATATATATATATATATATAATTCAAGGAAATATAAACGATCTTCAATTGTTAACAAATAACAATTATTTTGGCATGTCTTAAAAGAAAATTATTTAAAATACTAGTCTTCATCCAAACGTTAAACCTATATAATTAAACTTAAATCTCGTCGATATATATATATTCTTAGGTATCTCGTGAAGGTTTATATTGGAACGTCGCTTATTATCCTTATTAATCGTCATTCATATACCTAATTTCCATGTGAGTATTTCTATACCACTTCTCTTATTTTCACACTTTGGGGTGAAACATGTTAACTTATATCATTGCACTTGTAAACTTATTCGAGACTTGTAAACTTTATGGCAATTTACTTAAAGTTGTGGTTAGTTGAACTTTTGTGGTTACCATGTTATGGCGTTATATGTACAATCATTAACTATTGCTAGCCCAGCGAAGTCATAGATCTATGGGTAAGACAAGCCTACTTGGTTGATCCAAATACACTTAGCTGATCGTATATACTTATAACTTGGTTGGTCCAAGTACACGTTTGAGACTTGTAAAACATTGTCGAGGTTTGATTTTTGCATTGTTCATAACATCCCTAATCACTTTATTCACTAACTTATAACTTGAATTGCCATCTTTTAGATACTTATGTATTGAAAACTATGGAATGCTCACCAACATTTTTATGTTGACCTTTTATTTTTAACATGTTTCAGGTTACTCTTTGAAGCTTATCACACTTAGGATTGGACTTAGAGAAATAAACGAATGATTTGGATACTTTTATACTTGTATTCTGGATGTTTGAACATTTACTTGTATTGCTACAATTGAATCTTGATTAATATATTTGGAATTAATAATAGCGTTATGTGGCTGTGAACAATCGTATTCCTCACGCCTTGACGTTTCCGCCGTCTAGGTTGGGGTGTGACAGATTGGTATCAGAGCCCATAACTATAGGGATTTAGGTTATTAGAAATGGTGACCTAGACTATAGTTGCATGAATCTCATAGAAAGATCCTTATACTTTTGTGCTTACATATTGTTTAAATGCTACATAATGCTATGCCTTTTATGCAACTTGATACCTTAGCATAGGATTGTCTTATGTATGCTTAAAACTTAGTTACTTGACTCCCTAAACTTAACTTTGACTTTTTGACTCTCCCCGACAAATGTACTTCCTAAACCTATTCTCAATGACATGTGGAATATATAAACTTTGGTTGATCCTGAACCCACGATGAGGTTCAATTCCTTAGACTTTATGTCTAGTCTATGAAAATCTCATCAAGGTTTTGATTCTATGAACCAAAGAAATTTGTGTGACACATAGACACCAGTATTCTGGATTCCATGGCAAAAGGCCTTCGGGCTAAGGCAAGCATATCGTATAAATCTCATTGCGAGACCAGTTATGCTTACCTGGGGATTTCTGGGATGAGTGATAAACTATGGTTAATACACAAGTCTCTAAGGCAAATGGGTCAATTTACCTTGACGTGTCAACGATTCCAAATGGTAATGCGTTACCAAGTGGAACCATCCTTTTGTATCTTAAAAATCCTTGAATCCTTGAACTGGTTTATCATCAAAGTTTAAATACTTTCTCATTCTTAACCTAAATAATATTCCTGTTAATATTAAACCCATCCTACAATTCAACTCTTACGTTTAAACGCTCAACGTGTAACGTGTAACAGTATTGAACTCGGCATTTCATGTAACTATCTTCTTATCTTGACCAACATGACCATGGATTTCAATATACCCAAAGATATTGAGAATCTAAACCGTATGGTCTTTAAAACTTTAAACTGTTACTTATGATTTCAAAATCCTCTTAAGGATGTGTCCCATAACTAAGAACATGCAATGCTGTAGGTGGAATTCCTACATCTCGGGATACTTTGCTAATTGAATGATAACTTTGTCACCACTTATAAGTACGCGTGTCTTCAATAAGGTTATGACTGACCTCATATCTTAAGAAGTCCGTGTATTCCTTTCAATTGTGAATCAAATGTTCACATCTCATTATGATGTCGAATCATTTTTGTCCTTGATATCGTCTTCCCGACTTAAACCATCCAAGATTTGAATACCATCATAACAAATCCGGTTACCTCGAACTGTGACCTAGAATTTTGTAAGTATGATTTTCCTTTTGGTTACATTGTTGTAATTTGAAATTTTCTAAATTTCTAAATGATATTCTTTTCCTTTCGTAGTTAAGTCGAACCTTGAACCGTCAGCACCATGGGAGATATAAGGGTTTGTAAGTCAATCTATGACTAAGAACGCTCGTACCTCCTAAACAATTCTAACACATCAAAGCAGGGGTGATTCCCTTACTTTGATGATTCTCTATTCGTTTTGATAAATGGGTTCCAATTGTGTATTTTATGAAATTTCATCATCTGGATTGGAGTGATTACCTTATCTTGAGGATTGACTCCAAGTATTCTCTTTGGAATGGCTTTTCACAAATGACATGATCTCACCAAAATAGGATTGAAACCCGTACTTTGGTGACAAGTGTTAATCTTTGATTGTTTCCTTGTTATTATGAAGCTCAATCATCAAGATAGGCGTGAATTCCATACCTTGATGATAATTTCATTTTTATGGATTGTATTCTCTCAAATGAAACGATCTCATCAAAGTAGGAGTGAATTCTGGATTTTGATGAAGAATTTCATCTTGTTATATTTTGTTTTTTTTTAAACTTCACCGTTAAGATAGGAGTGATTTCCCTTACCTTATTGGTGAGTTACCTCACCTTATTTCCGTGAATCCTTAACAATGAGTTGGGATCAAACTTTTTGATTGGTAAGTTAATGGTCATATCTTCGGAATACATCATCAAGTTAGGAGTGAAAACCACACCTTAATGACTAACCTCATTTCTTGATCTTCAATTTACCGTGGTTATAATCGAGTGACGAGAAGCATGCAGTAACTTGAAGGGAGAATCAATGTTAGTGTTCCGACCTATCAAGCCACGGCATTATCTCTAAACTGAAAGGAGACCCGATCGTTTTATGTTGATTTTGATTCCAAGCTTGACGCATGTAAATTCTTAAATCGATTTCTTTCCCGTTATTCTCATGTTTTGATTTGATCTAGCTATATGGAACCATTTATTCCCTACTTATCAACTTTCATTTTGAGTTATCATTAAAACCTGATTGCGTAATGATAGCTTCCTAAACAATCTTCCTGCCAAATAAAGACATTACCAATTTGTGTTCATGGCTTCCTAGCCACACGAATGTCCTCAGCTGTGTTTATGGGTTTGATGAACCGCGTGTGCAAGCCCTACTTGGAAAGCTACTTGTGTTTGCCTTTATCACAATATCCTGAATTATTTAAATTTTAATCCAATCATGAACGCTATCTTCGTTGATCAATGCGATTCTTATTATTTCATTTCTTGGACCATCTGTGAACTCCTCATAACAACCTCTAGTAATCTTCTGAATGTCTTTCCCTCAAAACCACACTTATTCTGAAAACCCATTATAATGATTTTCTTCATACCAAAGTTAATCTTTAATCTTAACAAACACGATACTTGTATCAACGTTACACTAATAGCACTTTGAACCCTCAATGACAAGAGTAAACAAGAATCGATCGCCTAGAAACCCGTTAAAGTTACTTGCTTGAGAAGCTCTTATGAATTCCATCCAAAAACATCCGGAACTTATTTCTCATGTTCGTTAAGCCGAGTCCTGTATCGATCTAATGTATGGTTTCACACATGACAAAAAAAATTTTTTTAACCGTATTGAACCGTTTAGAATACAAACGTTATCAATTAAAAATTTTTAAGGAATGACTTGCACACTTTGTCAAGGAACATATAAGATTATTGTGGGTATTCTACCTTGGAATAAATTGAAGATTTCTTGCGGATTAGGGTTTCTTGCGAATAAGGCTGCTCCCGAACCACAGTAAGGCTGCCGAATGAGGATGCCTTGCAAACCAAGTGATGAGGCCGAACATGGCTGCTAAATGTGGCTGCCAAGTAGAGCCTCATGCGACTTTGGGAAGCCTTAATTAGGGTTGCCGAACCAAAGTTCGTTTGCGGCCACATTAGGGTTGAAACATTAGGGTTTGTAACCTAGGGTTGCAAATGGGCTCGGGAACACAATTGGGTTTGTTTCTTGGGCTCCATCATTAAACAAAAAACATTAGTTGGAATTGGGCTCAAGTGTTGAAGATTGGGCTTATGATCAACAAAACAAATTTGGGCTTCGTATTCGGGCTCTCATCAACAAAACAAGTAACATTGTTACATAATATAGTAGTAACAAAGTTTTGAAGACCTCGCTTCCACATCAACAACAAAACTTCTTAACTTTGGATAACTATTCAACAAAACAAGATCAAGCTTCAAGTCACACTAAAAATCTACAATTTAGGGGGAGTATTGTTGGGTATTCTACCTTGGAATAAATTGAAGATTTCAATATTATTAAAGTTGAAGACTTGAAGCACAAAATCAATAAAAATATTAGTCTAGGGTTTATTTTGTAATTATTGTAATCTCTAGATTAGTATATATTGTAACATATGTCTTTTTGTAAGGGGTGATTAATTCACCACATGTTAGGGTGAATTAGGGTTTATCACCAACAACAATATATCATCATCCCTCATGGATGATGATTTCAACATTATATCATCATTCTTATGAATGATGATTTCCATAATATATCAATAACATCAAGCATTAATCATCATGGTATGTGTTCTTCATGTTCATCATCATCATTATTTATTATATTTTAGCACCTAATCATTGAATTCTTGTTATCATCAATATGAATCCTAAGATCCAAGCTCATGTTCATGTTCAAATCATGAACTAACAATTATGAACGATGAAACTTAACAAACTTAAGAACCATAGTCAAACTTATTGAATTTAAACATTCCCAAGAGTGCACTCGTGAACACGAAATGACATCTAAGTCTCCTCATAACCTTAAACTTTATTTTTTATGATTAAATTTCGGGACGAAATTTCTTAAAGTAGGGGAGACTGTAACATCCGTCATTTTTTTTAAGTTAAAACCCGAATCAAATTTTTATATAATTGTACTGGATCAAATGCATTAAATGTATAGTTTATAATGTGATTTATTCACTTATTAATCATTAAAATAACTTGTAATAATTTATAAAAAAATAAGTAAATTAAATGTCTTATTAAAATTTATTAAGTCATAAAATGAATTTTAATGAATTTATAAAGCCTTAATAATTATGAACTTTAATTATAAAAGTGGAAATAAATAATATAAAGTTTACAAGCTTTATAAATTCATTAAAGACTTATAAATAATTCTTTTGATTCATTATATAATGGTTTCAAAGTTTAGAGTTTATTAAGTAAATAATAAAACTTGAAGTAAAAGGTTTTAACATGAAATGATAACCCTTAAATACCTCAGGGACCAAATTGTAATTTAATTTAAACACTAACCTAAGTTTTGGGAGGAATTGAACAAAACATGAAACCACAGGGACCATTTCTGTAATTTCAAATAGTACCCAACCCCACCCCCCATTTCCCTTCGCTGTGTTCCCGATTGCTTTCACCATTGTCGGCCAAAGATTCTCATTAATCGCACTACCGGCTTTTAAAATCAAAAGTAATCTCGCACTAAAGGGCTATGGATCGTTTATAATGAATCCTTTGAACTCAATTGCATTAAAAACAATCAAAAAACATCACACTCGAACCATCCCAAACTCGCGACCTGCAACACCATTAAAGACCCCTCTCCGATCGATTTTAACAGAAATTGATAAGGGGCTTTGCTTCCAGATCGTTATTCGAAGCTTCCCATGAGTTTAATTTGATTATAAACGTTGTTCGAGCATCATTCGATTGGCACCTAGTCGCGGTCTGTTCTTCGACCAGTTCATCATCAATTCATCAGCATAAGGGTAAATTCTACACACCCACATACTAGATTTATCATGGGGAACAAAAGCCCCATGATTTCAGAAGCAATAGAAATCGAATTCGTGTTCAATTGGGTGAGGATCGAACCTAGGGTTCGAATGGATTTTGGGAATTTGGGGTTTTGATGGAGATTCTGTTTAAAACAAATTGAAACTGATTCCTTTCGCGGCTCAGGCCTTTGGTTTACTGGTAAAACGCGGCCACCATGAGCAGGAGGTCCCGGGTTCGAACCGGGCCTCTGCCATTTGTTTTTTTTAATAGTTTCGAGCCTAAATTAAATTTCTGAAAATCCTTAAAATATATCAAAATTACTTTTGTACATTCTAAATTTTTAAAAACCCTTCAAAGACATTCTGAAATATTTTTTTTAAGTTTAAATAAAAACATTTATTTTATAAAACATTTTAAGAAAAGATGGTTTGAATAAATTCTAATAATATGATTCGAAACTAATAATTAGTAGATTATTATTGAACCTCTTGTTACCAAAATTTCGTTTAAAATAGTAAGCTCTAAAATTTTTATTTAAAATGTATATACAACATTTTAAATTATTATTATTGTAATTTATTTACACCTTTGAATAACATATATATATATATATATATATATATATATATATATATATATATATATATATATATATATATATATATATATATATATAATTCAAGGAAATATAAACGATCTTCAATTGTTAACAAATAACAATTATTTTGGCATGTCTTAAAAGAAAATTATTTAAAATACTAGTCTTCATCCAAACGTTAAACCTATATAATTAAACTTAAATCTCGTCGATATATATATATTCTTAGGTATCTCGTGAAGGTTTATATTGGAACGTCGCTTATTATCCTTATTAATCGTCATTCATATACCTAATTTCCATGTGAGTATTTCTATACCCCTTTTCTTATTTTCACACTTTGGGTGAAACATGTTAACTTATATCATTGCACTTGTAAACTTATTCGAGACTTGTAAACTTTATGGCAATTTACTTAAAGTTGTGGTTAGTTGAACTTTTGTGGTTACCATGTTATGGCGTTATATGTACAATCATTAACTATTGTTAGCCCAGCGAAGTCATAGATCTATGGGTAAGACAAGCCTGCTTGGTTGATCCAAGTACACTTAGCTGATCGTATATACTTATAACTTGGTTGGTCCAAGTACACGTTTGAGACTTGTAAAACATTGTCGAGGTTTGATTTTTGCATTGTTCATAACATCCCTAATCACTTTATTCACTAACTTATAACTTGAATTGCCATCTTTTAGATAGTTATGTATTGAAAACTATGGAATGATCACCAACATTTTTATGTTGACCTTTTATTTTTAACATGTTTCAGGTTACTCTTTGAAGCTTATCACACTTAGGATTGGACTTAGAGAAATAAACGAATGATCTGGATACTTTTATACTTGTATTCTGGATGTTTGAATATTTACTTGTATTGCTACAATTGAATCTTGATTAATATATTTGGAATTAATAATAGCGTTATGTGGCTGTGAACAATCGTATTCCTCACGCCTCGACGTTTCCGCCGTCTAGGTTGGGTGTGACAATTACAAACACTGATGAATAGTAGCTATCACTTGGACACATGGTGAGGTTTGATTAAACCTTTTTTTTTCAGTTAGTTGTTCGTGTTTAAATCTTTCGTGTATATAAACGTGTATATAAACCTAGGGTTTCTTGATAAATTTCTTAGGCCTTGTTTGGCTCATAGAATTCTCAGCAATTAGAATTAAATAAAAATAATCAATTCAAAATTCTGTTTAGTTGGTTAACGGAAAAAATTGATTTGGAAAATATTCCATCCAAAATTAATATTTCAATTCTACTCAAAACTAACAGACCAAACATGTTATCAACTTTAATAATCCGAAAGATGTTCAAATACAAAGTGTATTTTTATTACAAAGTGTGAGAAAACACAATGGGTCAAAAAACATCACAAAAAAGTATATCTCGCAATCTAAATTGAATTTCAAAAAAGTAATTCCAAGCTTTTTGTCACACCCCAACCGATGGCGGAAACATCGGGGCGCGAGAAGTGATAGATTGTTCAAAGACATCATAGAACTAAAGTGACAATAAATTAAGATTAAATTTCCCATTAATCAACGTAACATTACAATGTTTCAAATAAACATACAATAATTTGGAGAAATACAAGTCTAAAACAAACATAACAAAATGATAGATTTGGTGTGTTTCTAAGTCCACCTAATTGAATTTCTTGATAAAGCTTCAAGCATTTCCTGCAACATGTATAAATATTGGTCAACATATGAATATGTTGGTGAGCATATCAATTTGTATATATAGCATAATAGTGAATAAATCACAATTCAACATGAGTAAAGTATACTAAAGTTTGTACATTGCTAGCATGCAAAGTCATAATCAAACCAAAGTGTCCACTAGCGTAATCGCAGCATCAAAAGTGAGCAAGACCGTAAAAATTGATAACTTAACATAAACCCATCATAATAGGGCGGATGTGCTAGTCCTATAGCGCTATACATGTTAAGGGAGATTTAGATTGCTTGCAAGATAATGTATTCTAGAATGTATTCACAAATAGTATAAGAAGTAAGCATGTTTGTATGAATTGAGTTTTACAATGATTTTGATTGAATGAATAATTAAGTATATTTGATAATTGATACATGTTACAACCCAAATAGTGTTAAAACAAAATGGGTGAAGTATGACTCACGGTTTGGCAATTAGAATCCACAAGAATAGATGATTGAGTTTAAATGATTCACCAAAGTCACCCTAAAAGGTAAATGAAAGTGTGTAAGTTTAGGATTCAAAGTTTGAGATTTTAGTAATTGGAAAGTATACAAAAATCACAAATATGAGAGTACATGAAAGTATGTACTACTTAGACACTTATTTGGACACCATGTATTGTGTGTGTTCTTTATGAGTTTTAGTCACTCATTGGAAGTCCAAAATAAGGAATCATAAGATTAGTATAATGTCTACCTTAGCACATAACAGTCAACCATGGTTGATTGATATTATGGTTTGGTTTTGACTAAGTATTATGTAGATATAAATATAAGTCATGCATTAGAGGTAGGTTAATCCATAAACCTCAAGTGTTATATTCATATAAGTCATGTATTAGAGGTAGGGATATCCACAAACCTCAAGATTGTCACCATTGCATAAAATCTCCACATAAGGGTGATTCGGATGGTCATGAGTATATTAATGAAAGTAATAAAGTAACTTAACTAGTTTGACTAAGTGTTCAAGTGGGATATGGTGGATAAATTAGTTGTAGAACCAAGGTTCAACATCACCATTTCATACCATAACACAAGGCTTTCAACATTGGTTGGAGGCTCGGTTTGGTTTCATCCACTTCTTGATTTGTAGATCACTTAGTGTTTTGTAAAGATGAAAGAATAGAGTGTAAAAGCCTTAAAATTTCAGAAATATAACTTCAACACAAGCCTTCCAACATTGAAGTTGTTGGTGACTTGGTTTAGTATGTAAAAGGTTTAAAATAAAACAAGAAAACATGTATAAAAGAATCAAGTATAATATTTCACACTTGGACCTCAAAAATAGGGGTTTACCATACTTGTGTCACCTTGGTGACTAAGTGATTATGTCTGAGAGGTTATTCCAAGTGTTAAAGAAAATAAAGAAGAAAGTAAGAAAGAAAATATAAATGAATAAATAAATAAATAAATAAAACTCACAAGTTGCTCTTGAATATTTCTTGCAAAAAGGATAGAGTTCTTGGATGGATTAAGAGAGTTTAGAGAGAGTTTAGAGAGAGTTTAGGGGAAAATTATGGTTGGGTATTAATGTAAGTAGTTGGGGAGATGAGTAAATACAAAGTTTCAATTTTAACCCCTTAACTTATTTTATTTATTATTTTACATCATAAACTAATGATTAAGAATGAGTATTTTAACATATGAATCATAAAATAAAACTTATAAATAATTTTCTAAAAATATTTATATAAGTCCCGATAAGTTGCTCGGTTTTTACGTTAAAACGCGTATTCGCAATTGTTTAATCGTTGCACAAACATATAATCAACAAGAATATAAAAAGATATTTTCACTATGATCAAGTCTTGAGATTATAAGGATTGAATAAGGAGTAATATTATATTTAAAAAAATAAATAAATGTAAAATGCGAAACGTTACAGTCTCCCCTACTTTAGAGAATTTCGTCCCGAAATTCATTTAGAAGAAGGTTCAGGGAAAAGATGCGGGTACTTGATCTTGAATTGATCTTAACGTTCACAAGTAAATTCTGGACCACGTGTTCCTTCCCAACGCACCTTAATAATTGGGATACGACTTCGTTTGAGTCGCTTCACTTCACGATCCATGATTTCAACAGGTTTCTCAACAAAATGCATGGTATCGTCGACACGTATGTCGTCAAGCGAAATTTGAAGTCCTTCGTCGGCTAGGCACTTCTTGAGATTGGAGACATGGAAGGTCGGGTGAACGTTGCTAAGTTCTTGTGGAAGATCAAGTCGGTATGCCACCTTACCAATTCTTTCAAGAATCTTGAAAAGACCTACATATCGAGGAGCAAGTTTTCCTTTCTTACCAAAGCGCACTACTCCTTTCCAAGGTGATACCTTGAGGAGTACGAGATCACCAACATTGAATTCCAAGGGCTTACGCCGTTTATCGGCGAAACTCTTTTGTCAGCTTCTTGCAGCAAGTAAGTTGTCACAGACTTGCAAGATTTTATCCGTTGTCTCTTGAATGATTTCGGGACCGGTGACTTGTGCCTCACCGATCTCGTGCCAACAAATAGGTGAACGGCATTTGCAACCATAAAGAGCTTCAAAGGGTGCCATTTCGATACTAGAGTGATAATTGTTATTGTACGAAAATTCGACCAATGGTAGGTGTACATCTCAATTGCCACCAAAATCAATAACACAAGATCGAAGCATATCTTCGAGTGTTTAGATAGTAAGTTCAGTTTGTCCATCAGTTTGGGGATGAAAAGCCGTACTAAGATTGAGTTGAGTGCCCAAAGCTAGCTAAAAAGTTTTCCAAAAACGGGAAGTGAATCGACTATCACGATCGGAGATGATATCAAGAGGGATACCATGACGGCTAATGATTTCAGAAGTGTAGATACGAGCTAGCTTTTCAACGGAATAGTCTTCGCGGACGGGAAGGAAATGAGCTGATTTGGTCAATCGATCGATAATTACCTAAATACTGTCATGCCCGGAAGATGTTCGAGGGAGTTTGGTGATAAAATCCATTGCGATAATCTCCCACTTCCACCTTAGGATTTCAGGTTGCTCAAGTAAACCAGAAGGTCGTTGGTGTTCGGCCTTTACCTTTAAACAAGTGAGACATTTGGCCACAAACAGAGCGATATCCTTTCATGCCCGGCCACCAATAAGAACGACGAAGATCTTGATACATCTTGTCTGCACCGGGGTGAATGGAGTATCGTGATTTATGTGCTTCATTCATTACAAGAGCACGAAGTTTGTCACGGTTAGGAATCCAAATACGATCAAGGTAATGGAGATTCCATTAGATTTAGACTCAAGTTGGTCTTCAACACCACATTGCATCTCGTTATACAAATTGTTTTCGACGACCGATGAGTGTTGGGCTTCGCGAATACGAGTTTGAATGTCGTTTTGGATTTGCAAACAACGAAGACGATTGGTTACACAAATGCTATGAGCATTGACATGACTCTTTCGGCTAAGAGCATCATCCACGACATTTGCTTTTCGGGATGGTAACGAATTTCACAATCATAGTCATTCAACAATTCAACCCATCGCCGTTGACGCATGTTGAGATCCTTTTGATTAAAGATATGTTGGAGACTCTTATGATCGGTGAAGACCACACATTGAGTACCATAAAGGTAGTGTCTCCAAATCTTTAAAGCGAAAACAACGGCTCCGAGTTCAAGATCATGGGTGGTGTAGTTCTTCTCGTGGGTTTTGAGTTGTCTTGACACATAAGCGATAACCTTGCCTCGTTGCATAAGAACACAACCGAGACCTTGATTAGAAGCGTCACAATAAACCACAAAATTGTCATTTCCATCGGGAAGGGTTAGGATGGGTGCGTCACAGAGCATACGCTTGAGGGTTTGAAAGGATTCTTTTTGTTCGGGACCCCAAACAAAAGGTTTATCTTTTTGGGTCAAAGAGGTGAGAGGTATGGCAATTTTTGAAAAGTTGGAGATGAATCGGCGATAGTAACCCGCCAATCCAAGGAATGAACGTACTTCGGTAGGGGATTTTGGAGCAATCCACCCTTTGACAACTTCGATTTTGGCAGGATCAACATGAATGCCTTTTTCGCTTACGATGTGACCAAGGAACTGAACTTCTTTCAACCAAAATTCACATTTGGAGAATTTGGTGTATAGTCGTTCGGCTCGAAGAAGTTCCAGGATCAAACGTAAGTGCCGTTCATGTTCGGATTTGGTCTTAGAATAGATTAGAATATCGTCAATGAACACAATTACAAAACGATCCAAGTAAGGTTTGCACACGCGGTTCATTAAGTCCATAAAGGCTGCGAGTGCATTGGTTAAACCAAATGGCATAACCATGAACTCTTAATGACCATACCTTATGCGGAAAGCGGTTTTGGAATATCTTCTTCATGGATACGAAGTTGATGATAACCAGATCGTAGGTAGATTTTTGAGAAACAAGTTGCTCCTTGGAGTTGGTCAAAGAGATCATCGATACGAGGAAGAGGATAACGGTTTTTGACCGTGAGTTTATTGAGCTCACGATAATCAATGCACATGCGGAACGTACCGTCCTTATTTTTTACAAAAAGGATTGGAGCACCCCAAGGGGATGAGCTAAGACGTATGAAGCCTTTATTAACCAACTCTTGAAGTTGACTAGCCAGCTCTTGCATTTCCGAGGGTGCGAGTCGGTAAGGAGATTTAGCAACAGTTGTAGCACCGGGTATGAGATCAATCCGAAAATCAATGGAACGAGCAGGAGGAAGGCCGGGTAGATCTTCAGGGAACACGTCGGGAAAGTCACAAATGATTGGAATGTCTTTCACACTCTTTCCCTTTTCTTTTTGTGTCACGACATGGGCTAAAAAGACAATACATTCCTAACGTAAGCACTTTCGTGCCTCCGTACAAGACATGAGTTTGAGTCCGTTTGAGGGTTTCTCGCCTAGATTTGTAAAGTGTCTCCGGAAGGAAGCGGAATACGGATATATTTTTCAAAGCAAACGCCTTCGGCATGAACCTTGGCAAGCCAATCCATGCCTACTATGACATCAAAGCTACCCAATTGCATGGGTATGAGTTCGATGGGAAATTCATGTTCATTAAGACTTAAAATACAATCAATGAGAATGGAATCAACGGTGACAGATTTTCCGTTAGCAATTTCAACAGTGAATGATTTTGGCAATTTAGTACGTGTACATTTTAGCATTGGTTCAAATTTTACGGAAACAAAACTTTTATCCGCACCAGTATCAAATAACACAGAAGCATAAATTCCATTTATAAGAAAACGTACCGTTTACAACGTCATTGTCGTTTTGAGCTTGATGCGCATTTATGTTAAATGCGCGTCCACGTGGCACTTGCACTTGAACCTGGTTGTTGCGGGGGCATTGGGGAGCAAGATGGTTTGGGTCACCACATTTGAAGCAAGCATGACCATTTCCATTAGTCGGGGGTCTTTGGGTACCGGTGTGAGCCGAAGGTGGGTACCGGGTGGGCTAGGACCACTTCGACATGCTGAGGCAAAGTGCCCATAATGGTTGCACGTTGTGCATTGACGGCACTGAGAGGCAGGTGGGTGGTAGTATTGGCATTTGGCACATTTGGGAAACGTACCGGTGTAAGCTTTTCTAGTTGGTTCATGGTTCGAGTTGATGGGGGCTTGGGTTGTTGGTGTTGTCATGGCATAGTTGCGGCTTTGAAACTTGCGTTTCTTGCCGTGATGGGTGTTTTTGGATGATGTTTTTGTGTCTTTGGGTTCCTCAGGTGTTTCGGAGATGGCTTGATGGGCGGTTTTGAAGGAGCCTTTAAGAGACAAGGATCCGTCTTTCACTTGGTTGTTGGACAAGGTAGCCGCCAACCGGATGGCTCGCTCAACTGAGAATGGTTCGGCTATGGTGACGGAGTCACGGATAATAGGGGGAAGGCCTTTTATGTACGTGGCTATGGCTCGGTCGGTGGTGTTGACCAAGTGAGGGACAAGGATACTAAGTTGCTTGAAGCGAATGGTGTAAGTCAAGTTGTCTCCTCCAATTTGTTTGAGGTTACATAAATTCGATTTAGATTGTGAGATATGATTTTTTGTAACTTTTTTAGACTTATTATATCTTCTCACACTTTATATTATAAATACACTTTGTAAAATAAACTCATCCTAACAATATTCCATTACAATCTCAATTCCAATCCCATCTCCACCATCATTTCTAGGGGTGTTCAAAAATATCCGAATCCGAAACCGAATCCGAAAATCCGAAATTCGGATATCCGAAATTTCTGATATCCGAAAATTCGGATATCCGAACTTCGGATATCCGAAATTTCGGATTCGGATTCGGATAGTGATTTTCAGAATTTTCGGATGTTTCGGATATCCGAAATATCCGAAATATCCAAAATATTTTATAAAAAATTAAAAATATTAAATATTAAATAAATATTTTGGATGTTTTTAGATATTTCAAACATTTTAATAAAAAACTTTGGATATCCGACAAAAACTTCAATAAAATTATTATATTTTTTTTAAAATTTATTAAATAATATAAATAATTTTTGAATTCGGATATCCGAACGGATATCCGAATCCGAATCCGAAATTTCGGATATCCAAATTTGAACACCCTTAATCATTTCATTCACAAAACATTATACGAATCAAGACGGTCTCATAATTACAAAATATGCTTTCAGCCAAGTGTATTTAATAATTGAAAGGTTTGGTTTTTTCTATATTTTATAGTTTTACATCATCATAAATCACAATCAATCCACCACCACCACCACCACCACCACCACCCAACCTAATCCCTCTGTCACCACAACGGACGACGCCGTTTCCACCATCACCACCACCGCCACCGCCACCACCACCACCGCCGCCACCTAGGGTTCCGTTCCGCTCACCGGATCTCTATTTCCACACACACCACCGCCACCACTCTCACACCCTCTCTCATCACACACCACCACCAGATCCACCGCAGTCGATCCTCCGATCACCCTCTCCGATCGGGCATTTTCATTACCCGATGAGAATGCCCGAAGGATGAGCAAACGCACCGACGACGGCGACGACAACAACAACAACGACGACTGCTTTCACGACTCTCTCGATCGATTACTCTCCTCCACCACCTGCTCCTCATCCTCATGTTCCGAATACTGCTCAGAAAACGAACCCGATGAACCCGATGGTGATTGTGATAATAATATTGCTGTAATTGATCCCAATTGCAGTGGTGTTTGTGGTGCTAATGGTTTCAAACGCCCCTTGCCTATACCTAAGTTCCCGATGGGCATTGTGAACAGCTACGATGTGTGGATCTCACGGCCGGCGTCGGTGGATGAACGCCGGACGCGGCTGCTCCGGCAGATGGGGCTCAGCCGTGATTCGTCGCTCCTCCGGCGTAAACCCTATCTTTCATCGGTGTCAGATCACGTCGTTAGATCGAAATCGGATGATCACGAGAAGTGTAATTCGAGTTCTGATTTAAACTTGTGGAATGAAATTCGTTCTAGTGATTTGTTTTCGTCGCCTGTTGGTAGAACAAGTGTAATTAGCAACGATGAGATCTCTGTTAATGCTGATTTGCGTGAGAAATCGCGCGGTGGGAAAGTTGTTAAGTTGGGTGAGGAGATTAGGGGATATGATGATTTGAAGGATTTGAAGACTTTGAATTGGGATGTTAGTAGTAATGATGGTGAAGTGGGGAGGCTGTTGGTAATGATGCAGTGTGTTTGATTAAGAATCTTGATAATGGGAAGGAGTTTGTGGTGGATGAGGTTAGAGAGGATGGAATGTGGGGGAAGCTTAAGGAGATTGGGACGGGTAGGCGTTTGACGATGGAGGAGTTTGAAATGTGTGTTGGGCGTTCGCCTATCGTTCAAGAATTGATGAGGAGGGAGGATGTGGAGGCTGATGATAAGGATTTAGAGAACAACAATGGTGGGAATGGGGCTAAATTGAAGAAGAAAGGTGGGTGGTTGAAGAATATTAGAAATGTAGCTAGTTCGGTTGCAGGTTATAAGGAGAGACGGAGTAGTGAGGAGAGGGATACGTCGTCTGAAAAGGGTGGAAGACGGTCTAGCTCTGCGACTGATGATAGTCAGGATGTTTCATTTCATGGTCCACATAAAGTTCGTGTTAGACAGTATGGGAAGTCTTGTAAAGATCTTTCGGGGTTGTATAAAAGCCAGGAGATACAGGCTCACAATGGGTCGATCTGGACCATTAAGTTTAGTTTAGATGGGAAGTATCTTGCTAGTGCTGGTGAGGATTGTGTCATTCATGTTTGGCAAGTTGTATCATCGGAAAGAAAAGGTGATCTTTTGTTTGATAAACATGAAGATGGGAATTTGAATGTGTTGCTGTTGTCGAATGGGTTGCCAGATTTAGGTTTGGCATCACCGAATTGGAATGGGCAAACTGAGAAAAAGAGAAGAGGAAGGTTATCGATAAGCAGAAAATCTACTAGTTTGGACCATATTGTCGTGCCAGAAACTGTGTTTGGACTATCAGAAAAGCCGTTTTGTTCGTTTGAAGGACATCTGGATGATGTGCTTGACTTGTCATGGTCCAAATCTCAGGTTAGCTAGCAATGGTTGATCTAATTACTTCTGTAGATTACTTAGTTGCAGTCATATCATTCTTTTGTGTGGGAAAATTAAAAAAATAAAAGCTTGTCTTTCACTGTTAACATGACATGGGTATGATTCTTGTTCTTCCTTGTAAGTATTCATGATTAAAGTCTCCTAGCACATATGTTAAGCTTCTCAATATTTAGCTTTTTAATTATGTTATATAGGCTCCTACGTTCCATTTGCACAAATTGTTTAATATCTTCATGTTGCTGTCTTGTTGTCAATGGTCTGGCTAATGCCAAATATAATATATCAATGTCATGTTTTATTTACCAGTGTGGCCAAAGTCAGTTGCATCATATTGACACTGATCGAACTTTGACCTGATCAAACCAATGTAGTGTACATGTCTATTACTCTATATACTTTTCAGTTAGTAATTCAGCAAGGGATGTAGGAATGGAGATTTGGGCAACTGATGAAGGTGAAATAATCTTTATTTTATTACTCTTTTCTGAACCAAACATGCTCTTTCAAGTACATGCAAACATGATTTGTGTTAATGAGGTTTCTATTTGACTTTTGAAATGTATGGGACATATATGATGGTTGGCTAAAATCGATACACTCTGGTCAGAACTAAAAAGGAAAGAGATCCTGCATAAATGCTCTTATTTGGAAACCACAAGACATGAAGTTTAATGAATTAAAGGGTATGAGATTTGTGAAATTTTTTTAGATTTGCATAATGAGGACCATGTTACTTGTAATTCGATTTAGTTATTCCTTTCGAAGAATTCTTCATTGTTTCTTTAGTTTGGCACATTTGTCGGTAGATTTGTATGTGTACATGCTCAACCAACTAAATGATTGCATCCTATTTATGTAGTGAGCTATCTAAAAAATGTACATTCTTTTGGGGGTGAAATGAAGCATATATAAAAACTTCTTATTGGCAGACACTTTCATTTTCAGCATTTGCTCTCATCGTCAATGGACAAAACCGTGCGGTTGTGGGAGTTGTCTAGCAAGTCATGTTTGAAGATATTTTCTCACAATGACTATGGTACTATGAACTGATTTATTATATTTTACTGGAATATATGTTTCTTTGTGATTACTAACTATCTTGTTTTTCTTCTTTTTTATTGGTTAAATACAGTAACTTGCATTCAGTTCAATCCTGTTGATGATAGATATTTCATCAGTGGATCGCTTGATGCTAAAGTTCGCTTATGGAGCATTCCTGAGCATCAAGTGGTTGATTGGAATGATATGCATGAAATGGTCACTGCTGCTTGCTATACACCAGATGGTCAGGTTGAAGCCCATAAAATTATTGTTCAACTTTCATCATTTTTATTTAAAGGTGACATGATGGGTGGGCCACATGGGTTGGCTAATGGCCTAATGGGTTCAAGCTGAAGTGGGTCAGTTTTAGACTTTAGTAGCGGTTGAAACATGCTGGGTCGGGTTGGATTCACCCACAAAATTATGTTGTCCATTTAAAATCATTAATTATTGCGTGGATTATGACATATGACTACAAAAGCACTATTACGATAATTATGTATATCTTTGAACAAAAACAGTTTTGAACCCATTTTACCTTGCTCTATTCTCCTTTTAGATAAATATTTTACGTGATCAGTTTGAGATGAGACAACCGGCTGACCCATTCATAAGTAATATGGTAGAAATTGCCAGCCCCATTTTTAGAAGTAGAATGATTTCATTTTTCGTATATGTCTATTCTGGTTTGTTACTGATGGAACTTTTTTTTTTTTTTGTTCTTGAAGGCTGCACTTGTTGGTTCATACAAGGGGAGCTGCTGTTTATACGACACGACTGGTATGGGGATATATTTGCGTGTGTGATTATTATTATTATTCTTTTTTCTAAGTTTGTCTGTCGCTCTGTGCTCATTCCTTTTACTAAAATGTTTTTGCAGAAAATAAGTTGCAGCAAAAAAGTCAGATCAACTTGCAGAACAAAAAGAAGGCCCGTCATAAAAAGATCACTGGTTTTCAGGTAAAAATTAAGCTAGTACACGCCTTCATAGTTATACTGATTTTTGGTATCTAATTATTAATTTATTACTACAAGTATTATCAACATTAATTTTGAGCTGCAATATCACATAGTACCTCTACAGTTTGTTCCAGGTACATCAGAAGTACTCATTACATCTGCAGATTCACGGGTTCGTGTTGTTGATGGCCTTGATTTAGTTCACAAGTTCAAAGGTAATATTTACAAGATTTTTGTAATCATCTTTTTAGCACATTAGTTATCTATAAAATTTATTAAAATAAGAAAGTTTGGATAAAAGGTGTTTGTAAGCCAACCAAACCATTTAGATCCATTACCTGAGGTCCTGACCCACGTGTGGTGATTCTATTACAGGATTTCGCAGCACAAACAGGCAAATTTCAGCCTCGGTGACATCAGACGGGAAATATGTGGTTTGCGCAAGTGAGGATTCCCAAGTGTATGTTTGGAAGCATGAAGGTGATTCCCGGGCTAGCAGAAACAAAAGTGTAACCGCTACTCATTCCTATGAGCACTTCCACTGTCAAGATGTATCAGTAGCCATCCCATGGCCTGGTAAAACCGACGCTTGCTGCATCCAAGACGGGCTTTCTGGAGATCCCAGTAGGCACAGTGGGGACCACTTTGACGATGTGTCAGCAGTGAACCATCCACCAACACCTGAAGATCAAATAACCAGCAGCCCGTTTCATGGAATCATTTCTAGCGCGAGTAATGGGTACTTTTTTGACCGCTTTTCCGCCACATGGCCTGAAGAAAAGCTGGTTTTAACAACAAAAAACCAACGAAAAACAAGTCGACATACGAGTGCAGATTTTACAAACGGGTCGAGCACAAGTAAGTCGGGCTGGGGTATGGTGATTGTTGCTGCTGGGCTTCGTGGGGAAATCAGAACATTCCAGAATTTTGGATTGCCTGTTCGAATATAGACGGGCCCGGGCCGAGCCTGAGTCCGAGCCCGGCAAGTGTTATTTGGAAAATTTGTATAGATGTTTCCATGATTTGTAATATATGGTGCAAAAAGAATTAGAGTTGGTCAGGAGAAAAAGGGAAAATGCACACTTTGTAGAGTTAGTTAACAGGATGAGTAAAAAAGCAGATTGAAATTTAAAGAGTTGATTCATCCATGTGTGTATTCTTTGATATAGTGTGATGGGTGGATCGATCGTGTTTTAGGCATATGAATCATTTTCTATGAATCATTTTTCTAAGAACGCCTATAGAACAAAAAACTATCAAAATCTTTAAGGGGTGACATAGTGTTTGATATATCATTTTTGTCGAGCAGAGGTCTTAAGTTTGAATTATGTTTTTTTTAGTTTTTTATTATAATTACCTAAAGGCCACCCGCGCTTCACTCGTAAAATATGAAGAGAAAATTATAAAGGTGATACGAGATACACAAGTAAAAATAGACAAGTAACAAAATAAATGAGACTTAATTATGTATATTAGTATTAGATTTGTTTATAACAAGGCTTGTTTTAGTAATTTCCTCTCAAATCAATTAGTAGTAAAGAGAGGCATCTGGAAATCTAAAATCCAATTTCTAATTGGTTGCTTTAAGTTAAGTGGAACCCAATGAAGAATTGTCGTATCCACCCATTAATAATGAAATCTTTAATACAAGAATCCATTTTTCAAGAAGAAACTAGAATGATCACAAGTGCGTATATGTCCCCACATCAACAAGTCTCACCTTTAAACTTCGAAGGATGGATAAGTTAGTGATAAAACATTTCATTTTCTCTTGTATATGTCTCAGATTTGAATTGTACCTTCACTAGCTTTTTAGTATAACCTTTTTAATATCATCTGTATAACGCAAGGTATGTTTTACTACAAGTTTTAATAGTTTAAAGATAACAAATTCTCATAAAAAATAAAGAGAAAACAAAATTCAAGTTTGACAATCTTCACATCCGAGCTCTAATAGCTCACAAAACTACTTTCCATCTTTCATCCACAAAGAGGTTCGAACACCAAACTGTTTGTGTTTTTGCCCTTGTAAGAGCATTCACAACCCATTTCTCATCCTCATTCATATAATCACACTAAAAATCACTACTTTTTTTCTTCTTATTTTTCAATTAAATAATACTTTTTATATCTTTATAATTACTTTTTCTCTCTCCTCCACTCACAATCACTTAAAATATATTAAAAGTAGTATAGGGTTTTGAGCAGTATTTTCTAAAAATAAAGATGGAACAGTAAATTTCCCCTATCCTTCACTAACAAACACTTATAACCATACCATATAATATAGGGAACGAGCTGTGAATCCTCTAACAAACCAACTGTGCTGTACATTTGCAGGCATTTTTAAAGGATTCCAGCCTATTGGGCCTTGAGGGTACCATTATCAGCCCATTTAGTAGTGGATTCAACAAGGTATAAGAAGATTTTGATTTTACAATCTTTTTTAACTCATCATATAATGGGCTGATGTTTCTTGATGTGAAACTTCCAATTCACAATTTGGTCCTTCTAGCAGGAGGAATTTAGCCAAAGGTGTGCACTCAAGTCCCAAGCTGTAGCCACTAGAGGTGCACACCGAAACCGGTTCCCCGACCCGACCCGACGACCCGACCCGACCCGACCCGAAACCGGTTTGAACCCGGAAATACCCCAAACCGGTTCCAACCCGGAAAAACCCACCGGTTCGGGACCGGTTTTGAAATTTTTGACCCAAACCGGTTTGGAACCGGTTTTGATCCAACCCGGTTTGGAAACCGGTTCAAAAAACCCGGTTCCAACCCGGTTTTACCGTTTTTTTTTTGACCGTTTTAAAACGGCTATATAGCCGTTATAAGCTCGTTTGTGACCGTTTTTTCAACATTTTTGGACCATTTTGTCCTTATATGATAGTATAAATAGGTAGTGGGTGTAATGGTTTAGTCACAACACTCAAAACTTCAAAAACGCTCGAAAACGTGCTTAAAAACGCAAAAACGCTCCTCACTCTCAACTTTCTACTCTCTCAATATCTTGAATTATGGCTTCTGAATCTTCGGTTCCAACCGGTGGATCCTCAAGTGCCGCTACCGTTGTTAGAATTCTTTCAACAACGAGAAACCAAGAGATTTGGTGTAATTTCGACTTATGCGAAATGTCGAATGGTCAACATAAAGCTCGATGCAAGGCTTGTGGTTCGTTTTTCAAGTCGGATTCAAACTCGACTTTGAGAAATCATATGACCAAATGGTGCAAGTCTTTGAAAAGTACACCGAGTCAAGGACAAACATCAATCGGAAACGATGGTGGTTTATGGAACTTCAACGTAGATATGGTTCGAGATAGAATGGCAAAGTTTGTAATTCAAGAAGGATTACCGTTCGATCACTTCGACAACCCTCGGTTAACAAAATTGATTCAAGAAACTCTTCAACCACGCTACACTCACGTAAGTCGCACCACTCTTAGACGTGATTGTTTAAATCTTTGGAAACAAGCAAAAAATGATTTAAAGGTTTTATTTGAAAATTTACAAACCGGTGTGAACTTAACTACCGATGTTTGGTCCGCCCACACGGTTTACCGGAATCGTACCTTTGCGTCACGGCCCATTGGATAGATCCAAGTTCGTGGCAAATGATGAAACGTACGATTGCGTTTGAACTATTTGGATATCCGCATACCGGTGAAAATCTTTTTCAAATTTTAGACTATGTAATCAAAACGTATAAATTAGAAAACAAAATTTTTTCAATGTCATTTGATAACGCCTCGAACAACACATCTGCCGTTGAAAAATTGAAAATAAAATATAAACGGTTTGTGACGGCGTATTTTTTCATTCAAGATGTGTTGCACATATTATTAATTTAGTTGTGCAAGATGGTCTTGGCGTTCCCGAAGTGGAAGATTTTAAAACGTCTTTCAAAAACACGTTACGTGACGTTTTTAAAACTAGTAGAAAAAGGTATGTTAATTATAGAAAAATGTGTCACGATACGAATTTCATTTGTTTAGGACCAAATTGGGATGTCCCGACTAGATGGAATTCTACTTGGAAAATGTTTAATAGTGCTTTACGTCAAAAAGAAACGCTTCATGTTTTCCACGATGGTCTTGCGATGCGGGGTCGGGTTGTTCCGTTTCCGTTAGAGGGTTGGGAATATATTCAAGAAATAACTCAATTTTTAGAGCTTTTTAAAAACGCAACTACAAAATTGTCGGGGGTTTATTATCCGACAAGTTGTCTAACGCTTCATCAAATTTATTTAATGACCCATAAATTAAGTGAATATGAAGAAAGAAACGAAATGTTTTCAGCAATGGTAGCGTCGATGAAAGAAAAATTTTAAAAATATTTCATTGAACTACCCCCGGTTTTTACGCGTTCCGCCGCACTCGACCCGTGTTTAAATGTTTCGGGGGTAGAACCTTTAATAGATGAGATAACTTATGATTTAGATTTACATGATTTTGATCCATTTTTTAATGTTAATACAAAACAAATATTTAATGAATCTTTTAAAAAATTGTTTAATGTTTATGTTGAAAAATATGGTGCAACATCAAACATCCACCGACCATCGAACGTGGAATCGAGTTCGTCGAGCTCAAGTAGAGACCCGATGATTAGTTTATACAATACTTTGAGAAATGAAAACAGTAAACGTCAAAGGGGTAACACCCCAAGTAGCGAACTGGGAGATATATAGGAACCGATTTTTTAGCCACTATGTCTCCCGATGAATTTTTGAAATTTGATATTCTGACATGGTGGAAAGGAAAGGAATCACAATTTCCGGTCCTAGCCGCCATGGCACGTGATTTACTAACCGTCCAAGCTTCCACGGTAGCTTCGGAGTCTGCATTTTCTGTTAGTGGCAGGGTTTTATCGATTAGAAGAACAAGGTTAACTCCAACATCGCTAGAGATGTGTATTTGTTTAAAGGACCACTTAGATGCGGCCGAACGAAGACAACACATATCAAACCTTGAAGAAGAAACACCAATTGAAGAAGAAATACACGAGCACGAGGTACAAACCGGACGATCCTCACCGCTATCCGACGAAGAACTCGCTTATGATTTGTCTCAACGCATTGGCACTCAAACCGACGAAGACGATTAAATTAGACAAACTTGTATTCGTAATATGTATATTTTGTTTTCTTTGGTTTAGTTTTAATGTAATTTTTATTGTTTATTTTTCGTAATGAATAAAAACGTGTTTTAAACGTAATATGTATATTGCGTTTTAATTGTTTACTTATTAAAATGAAAAAAAAAACGCGTACAATCGTATATAATTAATCTACTCTAATAATTTTTAATTAATCAAAATTTGTAATTAATTTGTATATAGTAGGTAAAAAAAAAAAAACCGGGTTTTCCAAACCGGTTCTTGGACCCGACCCGGTTCGGTTCCAACCCGAACCGGTTCCAACCGGGTTGGGTTTGATGGGGTTGAAAACCGGTTCCGACCCGAACCGGTTCTTGGTCAAAAACCGGTCTTGAAAAGGTTGACCAAACCCGAACCGGGTCCAACCCGACCCGGGTTCAAAAAAAAAAACCGGTTTGTGCACCTCTAGTAGCCACCATAACTCTTATAGCAAATCGTGCATCAACGCGCGAAGAAAATACTCGGATTATTGCGTCAAAAGGACCCTTAATTGTTGGCTCGATCACCCTAGATTTTACATGCATTAGCCACGAATCATTGTTTGTGTTTGTGTTATTTAGATATTTGTCATTAGATGTTTCAATTTCAACACAAACCACAAACTTTGCATCGAGCTTTATTTTGATCATTCGACATTTCGCATGAGTCGTAGTTGCACCAAATCTCTTGATTTCTCGTTGTTGGTAGAATTCTTACAACGGTAGTGACGCTTGAGGATCCATCGGTTGAAACGGATGCTTCAGAAGCCATATTATACAATTTAAGAGAGTAAAAGAGGGTAGAAAGTAGAGCAAGTGAGAGAGCGTTTTTGCGTTTTTTAACACGTTTTTGAACTTTCGAGTATTGTGACTAAATCATTACACCCACTACCTATTTATACTATCATATAAGGGCAAAATGGTCAAAAAAAAACTTCAAAAAAAGGTCAAAAAGTGCTTCAAACGGCTATATTACCGTTTGATAAAGTTTTTTTTAATGGTTAGAACCAGTTCCAAACCGGTTTTTTGGGCCGGTTCGTAAATCGGGTTGGGTAAAAACCGGTTTGGGCTCTAAATATACAAACCGGTCCCAAACCGGCGTTTTTTTTCCGGGTTGAAACCGGTTCGGTTATGGTTCGGGTCGGGAAACCGGTTCCTTTGTGCACATCTAGTTGGAATGAACTATGTCTCTTGGGTTATTGCTGACTAAAACTAATGAAGATAAAGATCATCATCATCATAAGATCTCACAAGTCTTCGTGTAGATATCGTTTTTTTAGTTTGAAGCTCTCTCATCTGGTGTCAACTTAATCATCTATCTACTAGATGCTCTCTATTCATCACAGATTATCATGCAGATGATTTGTAGCTTAGAGTTTTTTCTTGTTTTTGTTTTCGTTTCTTGTTTGTTTGATCTTAATCTTTTGATTATTGATTATCTTTTGATTCTGATGTAAACATTATGATTTGAGGTGTCTAAAGATCAGGTTTATCATATGAGACTGCAATGACTGATCCAGGAATTTATTTCAATAAAGTTACTATTTTTAAATGCTTCAAAAATATAAATAACGAAAAAAAAAATTTCATGTTGGTTTGGGTCAGGTCATAAAAATAAGATACAATAATAAAAAACATCATTATTATATTATATAAAAACGATGGTCTTATGAATTGAAATAAAACATCTTATAGTTGTTACCTACGAATATTTATTTTTTGAAAACGTTGCTTTACATTTTCGATAAAAAGATTATTGAAACTTTTTTTTAATATAACAAATATAAGACTCTTTCATGTATTCATCACTCATCTGATTATGCAAATCCGTCTTTACAAGCTTCATTGAAGAAAAAGTTCTTCAAAAAACTAACCATTTGATTATCAACAATTCCGTGAGTGATGAATCTTGAGTCTTGTCTTCTGATCGACAAATCATCCATTCTACCTCTTCAATTTTAATTGCAATTTGCAAGTCCATTTTTTAGTTTTTTTTAAGTGGGCTAATTTAATTAACTCATGGGTTTTATGGGTATGTAGTGGGAGTGAGCTTATTTAATTAATTAACTCATAGGTTTTTGCTCAAGTTTTGTGTTTATATGTTTTTTTATAATTAATGGATTCATCGTCTAAAAACATAATGGTGTCGCTCAAAAAACTCGTATATACATCTCCATATATGCGGAAAATTCACTGAATTCTTGTAGCTCTGGTCCGTTCAAGATAAGTCCGCCCATGCATGAGAGTCTAGCTGGCGGGTTAAACATGCTCAACAGCTCAGTAGCTCAGTCATAATCAACATTGGAGATTTTGATGGTGAAAATATGCATACAAACAGTAAAGTCCCAACATGCTTATGATGCAAGAATTTCACCTTCATTTTCATGAATAAACCAACTTTACATTTTTCGTGAAGCAAGAAATTAGGAAATCGAGTTAGCGTAAACAAGATTCATTTATTCATTCGGTTTGATTAGTTTTGAGTGAAAGTGCGAGTGTAGGACATGTTTACAGGCGGTTTTCTGTTGTACATTTAGGCTCGTTTGAAATAACAAAAAAATGTAATGAAATCCCTTAGCCTTTCAATCTTGCTTACAAAATTGGAAATCTCAAACTACTGCTATACACAAACATTTCTAAGATGGACCATGGTAAGAATATATGTCTATGGAAAAATGAAATTTAGAGGCTGTTATTTGACCACCCTGTTTCTCTTTTAATTTTAACTTTTTTAATTTGACCGTTAGAGATAAAATAGCTGAAATTGCCACATTTTGTAACCTGAAACCAAAGGCCCATAAGGGGAAGAATCGAAAGCATATTTTTACAAATATGTATGTTATATCGTAGAATAAGTAAGTATTGAAAAGTTAGAATTTGTCACGTTTTGACAAGTCAATCAAGACTTGATCAAAGGAGACATGATGTGTAATCTACTAATCAACCAAGGGTAACATAGTTTTCTTTATACATGAACATGTCTAAAATATGCATGTTTTTTTATTTTAATTTTGGTAGTTTAAAAATAGACCTTATCACCTTGATTTTATTAATTATTAGGTTAGATAACCGTGTATTATATAGGTTGAAATAATAAAAATCGTATGCGAGAATATGAGAAGTTGAAACCATGATGTACATTTAAGCATAGATGTTTTATAGTGAGTAATCATTCATTGTAATTAAGTTTGACTTCATGAATCTTGATATTTAAAAATGTGTTTAAAATTACGATATTTAAAGTGTTTTATTTTAACAATGGTTAGGCAGAAAGTAAATTTAATTTTAACAAAACTAACACTTACTAAAAATTAATAAAAGATTTTATTTATTTTTTAAAAATAGTTAAATTGATTAATATAATAGTAAATGGACATTTATTAAGAAAAATATTATAATATCCTAATTTGTAATTTTCATTGTAGTAAATACATGTGTTCAAATCTTAGGTTGACATTCTAGAGAAATATTATGTGACTTTATAATTTTGGTCTATTAGTATTGATTAGTATAGATATAGTACCGGTTCTACTAGCTATGTTAAATTATTTTAATAATTTAATAATGTTCTTTGTAATGATGTTTAATATCATATTCTCACTACATTTATTTCGTTATGTTGTAAACAGCAAGGTTAAAAAACACAATCTTTGTTTAAAATGACTGAGAACAGTGTTGTATTTTTAAAAATTATGTGGTCTGTTTTAATATTTACTCTTTTTTAGAATTATGTAGTATGATTTAAAAATTTACGTTATCCGATTAAATTTTATACCATTTAGTTCAAAACTTGTGCATACACTACCCCTTTGAATTTATGCTGTTCGTTTTGTATCAAGCAAAATCAAACTTTTTAGTTACAAGGATTGATTTATAACCTATAATAGATCCGACCATAGAATGAATCGATTATAACACTGCCAGAACGAGTAAAATTGTAGTTCGTTTGAGACGGTTTTGAGGTGGTTAAAATCATTCTTTATACCCAAATAACACTTGAAATCATCATAATTATACCCAAATAACACTAGAAATCATCATAATTATTCCCAAAACCGAATATTTACATTCAAGAAACAAAAAGTAAATAACTTTTGAAGTAAATGAGACTTTGAAGATGATCAAGATTCAAGAATTAAGATGCATAATGATCATCCCATTGGGTCCAATTGGCTTCACTACCCCTACGAGGAATAGAGTTGACCCTTGAGTAAGTGTCCACTTTGAAATTAGCCCCACACATGACACCTTCACTATCCACTCTTGGCAATGCCCTAATCTTGTTCATTGGATGCTCAAAACTCATTAAACCACCTTCACTATGGAACATACACCCTGCAAATCAAAAAAGATCAAATCTTGATGTACAATCACCATAATCAAAGATTAAAGCTACAACATTTTACCAGAAAACTCATAAGATCCGACCAATATTACTGCTAATCAATAAGATCAGGTAAAATACAACATTTATGAGATATGTGGCCTTTGAGCGGCTTAAAACAAAAAAAAACAATGAAAGTTGGATTTTCTTGGGTTTGAAAGAAAATCCTCTCCTAGAGGGATTTTAAAGAGGGTTAGAAGACATAAGATTAATGAAAAATTAGATTCAAACTTGACACGTCTAGCAAAGCTTATCGGTTGAAACCGATGTAAACTAGATTCAAACACGAGACCTCTGCAGGACTGCAAGAAATGTTCACAATACCATAAAACTAATGAAATCCGGATTCAAACTTGACATGTCTAGCAAGGCTTAATGGCTAAAAACCAATAAAAACTGGATTCGAACACAAAATAGATGCCAAAATGATTCACAAGACCTAAAAGACTGGATAATAACCGGTAAAAGCTAGATTCAAACCTAATACCTATACTAGGTTCTAACTTAACCCACCAAGCAAGGCTTAACGACAGAAAACCAACAAAAACCGAATTCAAACCTGAGATCTCTGCTAGAGAAATTTAAAGCTTTCTAAGGGGAAAAAACTACTTACAAACTAGATTCGAAATTAAGACCTCTCCCAGCTAAACTTAAGTGACAGTAACTAAGTCAAATTGTTTAAAGATCAAAGCTTTAATAATAATAATTAATAATAAGTATGTTACCTTTAGGGAATGGTGCAAATGACTTTGCACAACCAGCTTTAATAACCTCTAAATCATCAGAAATAACCACAGACCCATCTGCAGCTATACCCCAATACAACTTCACACCACCATCAGACCCCTACAAAAACACAAATTTCATTCAGACATTTCATCAAACACCTTACAGACACCCAAACAAACAAGCAAAAGATGAACACTTCCAACACTCACCAGTGCAGTAAACACAGTGCCAGCTTTACTATCATACACAACGAAAGCAAAACTCCCTTCAAGATCCTTAATCACCTGATCAGCAGGGTACGGACCCCGATCCCTCAACGTCCGATAAGCCTCAATCACAAACATCGCTTCATTTGTGTTCTTCGAGAGCCCGTATTGTTTAATCTGAGAGCAAAGATTGTTCAAACTCCCCATGAACAAACAGTAGATATCATCAAACGCCGTGAACAATCGTTGATTGATACAGTACGGGCGATCGGGCTTCACGTATGCGAGAACCGCAGCGTCACCGAACGACATTGAGAAGGTGTTTGTGGGGTGAATTGAGAGGAATTCTTCGAGGGTTTCTTCTGGGAGCTTTGGTTGTTTGGGGTGGTGGTTTGATGCGGGGCTTTTGAGCTCTTCTGGTGGGTGTGCGAAAGCTTTGTGGAAGATTGCTAACATGGTGTAATTCGATTCAAGTTTTGGAGATTTTGTTAGTGATGAAGATGATGATATGATGAATGAAATGATGTGATGATTGTTGTAGGGGATTTATATAGAGGGGTGAAGGTGGCGGATGGTGGTGGGAGTACGTGGTGATGAATGTGTTGATAGTGATAAGGATGGTGGATAAGATTCTCGTACTTCAACGTAGTAATTTATATAGGGTCCCTTTATTTAGACACCCCTTAATTTTAAATCAACACCCCTGTTCCCTATACGCCGCGTATGGGTCCATACGCGGCGTATAGGGTACATTGTTGATTTAACGTTTTATACCCTATACGGCGCGTATGGGTCCATACGCGGCGTATAGGGTATGTTGTTGATTTGACGTTTTATACCCTATACTCAGCGTATGGGACCATACGTGGCGTATAGGGTTTGACATTTTATACCCATACGTGACCAGTTTCTTTGTAACTCTCTAACCAATTGATCTACAAACTCCACAGTTTCTGTATGTATCTATGTATGTATGTATGTATGTATGTATGTATGTATGTATGTATGCATGTATGTATGTATGTATGTATGTATGTATGTATGTATGTATGTATGTATGTATGTATGTCTGTATGTATGTATGTATGTATGTATGTATGTCTGTATGTATGTATGTCTGTATGTCTGTATATATTTACAAAGATAAACATAAACTGATAATAAACATAAAAGATGAACATAAACTGATAAATATTTACAAAGTTTTTAAATTACATAACAAAATAAAAATTACAATACAAAACTACGGGGAGTCAGGGTAATCTCGAGGCGGTGGCAACGGCGGAGGATCAGTACCAGAACGCCGCGCCATCTCTGACTGAACCTGCCACTCCATCAGATCCTCAACGCGATCGAGCCGTCGACTCTGCTGCCGTAAGCTCCTAGACATATCCTGCAACAATGTCTCCACACGTGCAGGCAGCCTCACCTCTCTATAAATATGTCGTGGGATCTGAGGCTGAGGAGGCGGCTGATGTGGCTGAGGAGGCGGCTGATCATGTGGCTGCTCGTCGGGTGGTGGCTGATCATGCGGCTGCCCGTGCTGCTGCAGTGGATCGACGGGGCCGAGCTGCTGAACTGGTGCCGGCTGCCAGATCTCCCCGGGTCGAAGAGAGAATCGTATGCCAACCGGAAACTGGCGTATAATACGCATGCCGAATAGCGTACGACGATCTAATCTCACCGGCTCGATCGGCGGAGACACGTCACCAAGATGCCGAGGAAGATAACCTAAAGATCGGGCAATCAACGTGATGTACGCGCCGCCGTACACCGCTCCTCGCTCCTGCCTATGATAATACGAAGCAAAATACTCCGCCAAACACCTCGCCAGGTTACACCTGGTCCCCGTAATCAAACAGTATAAGTAAAATAAGTCGGGAATGGTACACCACTCCCGACTCTTGCCACGTCCCGTGATGGACGTGGCGATCATCCGATGCAGATAACGGATGAGAGGATCTCGAATGCCGGTGACCCTGCCCTTAGTCCTCTGAAACGGACCTCCGGCAATCTCAGGCCACCACTCTCTCAATGTGCCCTCCTCCATCTCAGTAATACCCTCAGTGAACAGAGGGGTAACAGTCTCCGGCTCATAATAAAGCCAGAGACAACTGCAAACTGCTCAATGGACATCTGATGTGCATGTCCACAAAGCGTAAAAGATATCTCCGATCGCTCATCGTCCTCCACCATCTCATCTGGACGAATATATGTAAATGTGGATAAAAACTCCACTACCAGCTCACGGTGGGACGGTAAGAATGCGATCTCAAAAAGACGTCTCCACGGCGTATCGTCTCCGATAATAGCAGCAAGACGATCGCGCTCTCCCAACTCAGCCATCACCTCCCAATCTACGGCCTTTTGATGACCGATCTTCATCCGAATAAATTTTGAGCACTTAGCGTGCTCAACGGAACCGGCATCAAACTGCAGCCAAGGATGCTCGGCAATATGGTCAACAACGTCAGCCTCAATCTCAGAATCGGAAGACATATCTGCACAGGTGAACAAATAGGTCAAAAACAACGTATACGTATCTATATATATATACACATACACATATACATATATATATGTATATGTATATGTATACGTATACGTATACGTATACGTATACGTATACGTATACGTATACTTATACGTATACGTATACGTATACGTATACGTATACTTATACGTATACGTATACGTATACGTATACGTATACTTATACGTATACGTATACATGTTATATGTATATATGTACATATACATATATGTATATGTATATGTGTATATACATATATATGTATATGTATATGTATATGTATATGTATAGGTATATGTATATGTATATGTATGTATATGTATATGTATATGTATATGTATATGTATATGTATATGTATATGTATATGCGTATATACATATATATATGTATTTGTATATATATATTTACCCTATACGCCGCGTATAGGGCTATACGCCGCGTATAGGGTAGCAGCGTATGGGTCACAGGGCAACGTATAGGTCGAATCCGACCCTATACGCCGCGTATAGGACTATACGCAGCGTATAGGGGACCCACGTATGGCCCCCAAGTCGCGTATTGCAATACCCTATACGCCGCGTATATATCTATACGCCGCGTATAGGGTACACACCAATGTGTCTTCGTCCCCAACCAAAGAACTATACGCTGCGTATAGCCCTATACGCGGGGCTGTACCGGCGTATAGTTCTTTAATCCAGTTTTTAAATCACGCATTTTGGGGCATAAAACACTACTTTAATGTTTAAATCAATGAACGATTAACATAATAATGATGTATGAACAATAATACGTACCTGGATGTTGAAAAATCGAAGATCAATACGTGTAGTATAGTGCTATACGAGAGTGTTTTTTTTTTGAGGTGTGTGTAAAAAATAGAAAATTTGGAAGATATAGTAGGCCGAGGATCTATACGCCGCGTATGGCACCATACGCGGCGTATAGCTTATATTCTTTTTAAAATCGACACCGACCTATACGTGGCGTATGGACCAATACGCCCCGTATAGGTGAAGTGATGTGACGTCGGTTGTCAGTCATTAATGTCGCATTAATGGTCGTACCCTATACGCGGGGTATGGGCCGCGTATGGACCCATACGCGGCGTATAGGGGGGTGTCGATTTAAAAAAACGGGTGTCTATTTATTAGGACCCTTTATATAATACTACTTTTAGAAGACACGGGTTGAAAATTATAAATATATAATTTAAATATTTAAATAAAAATATCATTTTTATTAAAAATGTATCGTTTTAAATTTAAATCGATTATATAAAATTAAGAATTTATAATCATAAGGTTTAAAATGTTAAATAAGCTTTGGGATGATTGATATCATAGATTCAAAATCCCTATAATGGTTGGTGGTGATTGAGGTAATTAAAAAAATAAAAACTTCACACTTGTCGTTAAAAAATTAAAATAAAATAAAAACTTTAAGTAAGAAATATAACATGATTTGTGAAAAATTTAAAGGAAGTTTAGACGGAAAAGTTTTTGTGAGGTGAAATCTGATGACGATACGTGTCACCACATATAATCATTTATTAGTATAGACTAATTACCAACTTGATTGTGTTTTTTGAGTTGTACCTTATGTTTTGTAAATTGTAAGTTACTTCGTTTTTTCTTTATCTTTTTACTTCTAACCCTGTAGTTTTTATTTATTACATTTAACATTAATATTTTTTCACTTTCAATTTATGTCTCATTTACTTTAAATCTTTTATAAATTTTCATTTTACATCGCAGTCTAAACTTTTCGAGTTAACATTCTGCAATATGCGTATGCGCTTCAATATTTTTAAGTCGTTTTTTTCTATTTAACGGGTGCATTGTATTTTTACGTTTCTTTCTAATCTAAACACATTAACACGTCATAACGCACGTGCATAATTCAACATTTTTACATCAATTTTTCGGTTTTAATTTTTTTTGTTTCACGAGTCTTTCTGTTGTTGATAATCGCTAGCAATGGTGTGACATTGGTGTAACTTGACACGGTTTTACAGACCCACCGCAACATGTGGGGTTGAATACTAGTTTTTGCTATTTTGGATCACTAATGGGTTAACCGATCATCTCCCCTGACCCAACTTAGAAACTTATTTTTTTATCATAGATAAGACTTGAACCTAAATTTTTTTCTTTTTTAATAAGGTGTTAGGGTATCTTACCTTAGTTACTTGAGCTAAAGAATACTGGTGCTCTAATGTAGTAATTGTTTTTTGTTGTTGTTATAAGATTATAAATTGATGGATTTGGTTTTATTGTAAAAATAATATTTTTGGTTTTTTATTTTGTGCTATAATAAACACACGGGTGACTGACATTTTTTATTATATTTGGAATCTTATATGAAAAGTATGAAGTATTGAGTTGTGTGAGAGTGTAAAACTGTAAGAGAATTAACGTCGAAACGTAGTTACGAGCCCACGTGTTGAAGGGACATTGATAACATTTTATATAAGGAAGACGAAACATCAATGTTGTTGATAAATCAAAAATATTAATAAAAAAGGAAATCTCACAAACTCGTGTGCTAAAAATGTGAAAAAAACAAAGCCACTATAAATTTCATGTCTAAAGGTTGAACGAAATTTATACGGAAAAGTAGGTAAAAATTAAGCAAGACATAATGATATATTTGAAGTTTTATAAAATAGTAAATTCTAAATTTATAAGAAAAAAAAGCTGAGCATGGAACAAAAAGGAGAAAAGAAAACCAAATAGATAATATATTATAATTATAAAGGGGACCAAATATAAGTTTCAAGGGCTAAAAATGAAATCAAGTTCCACGCATTATAAGCTTGTAACTTGTGTGTTAATATTCCAAAAATAAAAAAAAAATAACACCAATAAATCTTATAACTTCTGAAAATCGAACGGGTTAAAGTGATATTTCTTAAAATTTTTATAAAAAGCTTAGGGTTAAAAATGATAATATGTAAATATAGAGTGGAGGCTATGGCCAGTGGCAAAAGCTACCCACCTTGGCTTTTAATGTTAAGTAATTAGTTACATAAAACTATAAATAACGTATTTAAAGAAGAAAGTTATCAGTCAATTAATAGTTATCATACATTTCATGTTTAAAATTTAAATTTATAAGAAATATGAAAAGTTAAATGGTATTTAATCAATTTATGAGTTAAAAATAGTTGCTTAAAATAGACAATTGGAAAATGTTTAGACGGGAAAACAAAAATCTAGATGCTATACAATGATGTACGTGACATTCTAAAACATATGTTTATTAAATTGATAGATTTATCACTCACGCATATTTTATAAGTTCTATCAATTAAACAAGTTAATTAGACAATATTTGAAAAAAAAGTGAATGAAGAGAGGTGAGTTTGGTTGCAAATAAATTAAAAAAAGAAAGATTGAAAAGAGGTGGGTGGCAAGGGTCGAATCCTTGACCTCCTATGAGAAGGTATTATATATACCAAAAAAAACCTAGCTTGATCTACACTAATTGAAGCATTAGATACACATAGATATGCTTGTTATATATAATGTTTGTCACTCAAACAACTTAAATAAGTTCTATCAATTAAGCAAGATAACTAGGCAACATTTTAAAAAAGTGAATGAAGAGAAGTGAGTTGATTGCAAATAAATTTAAGAAAAGTATTAAAGAAAGGTGGGTAGCAAGGGTAGAATCCTTGACCTATTATATGTAGGTAATAATAGTGATAGAAGTGTTCAAATTTGGATATTCGAAATTCAGATATCCGAATTTCGGATAGTGGATTTCACTATCCGAATCCGTATTTAAAATTTCGAATATTCGAATTTTGAAAATATATGTATTATTTAATAGTTTTATAAAAAATAACATTCTTTATTAAAATTTTTGGATATATGAGTTATTATAAAAATATCCAAAATATTCAAAAATATCCAAAATTTCTAATTAATATTTATAATTTAATAATTTAAAAAAGATATTTCGGATAATTTGGATCCAAAAATCCTCAAAATCACTATCCGAATTCAAAATTTCAGATATCTGAACTATCGGATATCCGAAATTTCAGATATTTCGAATTCATTGAAAATTTCAGATATTTTGGATTCGTTTTGGATTCGGATTTTTTTTAACACCTCTAAGTAGTGACCTGATGTTATTTTTAGTTATCCATCTTAAATAAATGACGTATGTACTGGTTCTCTTTATCATCAAAATCCTAAAATGATAAAAGGAACCGGATCAACATCGGTTGTTTTTTAATATAAGTTATAAAGTAAATTAATACTTTTAAGATTATCATCTTAAACTACACATGCTAATATATTTTAAAAAGTTAATACACTTTTAACATAGAACGAGTCAAAATTGGAAGCAAAGGTGGAGTCAAAATTACGCTTGTAGGTTCTATCCAAAATGGAAAACCTAGAAATAAACAAATGGAGCCCCTGTTTTCGGAGCTTACCAGATAAGGTTAGGTGCCACTGCCACCTTATCCAATATTGACAATATTATTTGGATACTGAAGGCTGTTAGTTTTCTTTTGAACCTGTGGCTTTTGCCATCTAGAATTCTCAAGTGACACGACACGATACGAGTATGCGATTATCATGTGTTTTTTACTGGAACCCGAATCAGATAAACCCGAATATGATGGAGGACAACCCAACTCGATTATTACATTACCCGAATCCGAATTTTATATATGATTTGGTATTTGGGTTGCTTTTGTGAGAATCGGATCGACCTGATTAACCTGAATCATTGTTCTTTTTAAAAAAGAAGGGTTTTATATGTGTGTGTGTGTGTTATGCTAGCTTTTACGAGATTTGAAATTCATGGTTTTCTAAACTTTTAATTATTTTAATTATTTAAAAATAATTAAAATAATGTTTGAATATGCATAATAAAATGAATGTAAATACGCAGAAGCTTTCAACTCAAAACAATAAACATAATTTTTATATTGATAACACATGATAAATCTCACACATGCATTTTGATAATATACATACTACTCACACAAACATTTGGAATAACAAATAATTAAAGGTTGATGGTTTAGCCTAAACCTTATTATTGATTAACCTGACTTGAATAAACTTAAATATTTGAACCCAAAACCGATTATATTACTTATTTGGTTTGGTCCTTTGGTTGATTTCCTACACCTTAAAACTACAAAACCCAACTCGAGAAACTTGTAACTCGATTAATAAACCCCAATGACACAGTATATACGACATATAAGAATTAGTTGTCATTTGCGTCTTTGAGTTTTGGTTCTTTGTTATTTTCATTAAAAGAAAGTTTTTCTTCTGCATTCCTATTTTTTAAAAAAAGTTTTCATTTTTATACATTTTAGTTAACCTAGATATTTGTGTTTGTTAAGGCAAAGACATTTAAATCATGGTACAAATCATTTAATTTAAGTTTTTATTTGTATAGTGATTTAGATGCTCTTAACTTAACAAATACAATTAACTAAGTTAATATAAAACTTTTTTAAATGAAAATTACATACATTTCAAAATTCAGAGACAAAAATCACAATTAACTCTAACGAGCCCAAATGAAATTTACAACCTAGATAATTTTGTTCAGTAAGTAAAGCCCAAACATACGGGACAGTCTGGAAGCCCAATCAAATAATGAGATCCACTACTTAAAGCCCGTAAAACTGACATAAGGGCCTAAGGCCTAAGGGCTAAAGGTAGAGGTGAATAAAAACCTATTCCGGTTTTGAGCCCAGGATGATATTTTGAATCCGGTTCGGTAAAAACCGATTATGAACCAAGCTAATCCGTAGGGTTGAACACGGTTTGTAATTGTATGGGTTAAGGACCCGGTCAAACGCAAACCGAACCGTTTAAAAACCAGGTTTTAAACCCATCAATCCCCCCTCAAAGCCGGTTCCAAACAAGAAACAATTTGAACATAAAACGGTATTAACTTTGTTGGCTAAACCCGAACGCTTTTGAACAAAAACCTTGATTTGTGCACCTCTAGACAAGGGAATAAACCAATCTAGTTTATATCAAAACTTAAGTTAAACTAGTGTATTATTAACTAACTATTTTATTTTAATTAAGAGGTAAATTTAATGTCATTTTCATACCTATTTGGTTAATTTCATTCATGACACACATACAAAGTGTAAACATTAACTCTTATTTTTGTATTTAGAAACGTTTGTTGAGAGGGCGCTGGGATTTTTTGATACATATAAAACTAAAAAAATATTTTTCGATTGTACACAGTAGAAAACTCATATAGGGGGACAAAAGTAAAACGATTGCATAATTTCGTGAGGGCGCTCGGATTTTTTCACACATATAAAACTAAAAAAGTATTTACGTTGGGCGGCTGCCCCCAAACTTGTACCTAGGTCCGCCCTTGATTTACATTTCTTTGTAGGTTGATGAATTTATGGACAAATATGTATTGAGATGCCGGAAAATTATAGAAGTAGATGATGTGAGCACTCTCAATTTTTGGCTTTATGGTATGTTAACTCTACACCAATCTCTGTTTTTAAATTTGCCTACTACTGCTTTTTATTATTTATATTGAGGCTTCTTTACTTAGTTGCTTATATTTTTTATTAATCCTTCTATAGTTATACAATAATAATATTTGATTTTATTATGTATAATACTAATTTTAAACTTTTTTATGCATTATAAGTTGTATAACATACTAAACGGGTTGTATCACTTTTTATCTTATTCATTTTTAGTCTTTAGTTTTTTTTATTTCAACACAATATTTATACATATTTTATAATTTAGCCCAAATGTATTTTTTTACTTTTAACTTTATTCTTATACTTTTATATTTTAAAAAATAGATCGTTTGATTCGAATCAAATTTGGAATGGGTACACTTGACGATATGAATCATTTGCAAAATAAACGTATTTTACGTTTTAAATTTCAATCTACATTTTGCGAGTTAAACGTCACAGCGTGCGTGTGTGGTTCAACGTTTTTACGCTTATTTTTTCCCATTTAGCGGCCGTCACAACACACTGGTCCAAGACTGACTTACTTATTATTTTATATGTTTTATGTTTCTTCTAACAATGGTGTGTCCTTATTGTTACGTTTCTTCCAAGAGCGCTTTTATTTTTTTTTCGTTTTTCTATACGAGTTTTTCGGCGTTGGTGGTTGCTAATGGTGGTGTGGCCTTTTGTGATACTTGACATGGTTTACGCCCCTGCAATAACATGAAGGACTTAATACCAGTAATTATCTAATTATTAAATAAAAACTACATAGACTCATCATAGTTAACATAATATATAATAAGTTTTAACCATCTAAAATCATAAGTGATCCCTAATACTCGTCACACCCCATGTTGAATAATGAATAATCATGTACCAGACATATAAGAAACTAGATCGGGTTTAAGGTTACAATTGAATATTAATACTTATCTCAAACATACTTATTAGTCAACAATCAAAAGTCAACTGCACCACACCTAAAATAGAAAGAAAAAACCTATAATCTCTCAAAAAATCGTTAACCTCCGTTATTTCCTCACCTCTTACACAATCCCATCAATACAATCATCAAAATTATTGATTTCTTTCTTCAATTCATCAAATAATCAATATTTTTCATCAAATTTCTTCAAATTTTGACTCATTTTGTCAATCTTCATGTAATTATCTTCCTTTTCTTCTTACATCCATAAATTCTTGCTTTTAAAAAAAAAAAAATTTCATGTTCTTGATCCAACATTCTTGATAAAGATTCATACCCACATCAAATCACCATGGGAAGTAAAGAACAAACTGCTCAAAACGATTCGATTAGTTCTCATGGCAAGAATAATGATGATGATGACAATGATCTTGATCAAGATTCAGAAAGATCGAATTCGGGTATCTATGGTGCTGTTTTTAACTTAACCACAACCGTAATCGGGGCTGGAATCATGGCGTTACCCGAAACCATGAAAGTTCTCGGCTTGATCACCGGCATTGTTATGATCTTCTTGATGGGTGTTATATCAGAAATCAGTGTCGAGATGCTCGTTCGATCCACGGTTCAATGCAAAGCGACATCATACGGTGAGGTTGTGCAACAAGCATTGGGTTCACCAGCAAGGATATTATCTGATATTTGTATAGTCTTGAACAATGCTGGTGTCTTGGTGGTTTATTTGATCATTATGGGTGATGTAATGTCGGGTTCGGCTCGCCATGTTGGAGTTTTGGATCAATGGTTTGGTAACGGGTTTTGGGACGATAGGCGACTCGTGATGTTGATCGTGTTAATCGTGTTTCTTGCGCCACTTTGTGCATTGGACAAGATTGAGTCATTAAGTATGACATCAGCTGCTTCTGTGGTTCTTGCAGTTCTTTTTGTGACAATCGCGTGTCTGGTGGCGTTTATCATGTTGGTTGAAGGGAAAATCGCGCGTCCTAGGTTAGTTCCTGACTTTAGTTCGGAACAAGCGATTATTGATCTTCTAGTTGTGATCCCGATCATGTCGAATGCATACGTTTGTCACTTTAATATTCAACCGATTTACAACGAACTCAAAGGGCATTCGCCTAAGAAAATGAACAAAGTTGGGAGGATCACGACTGTCATTTGTGTTATAATCTATTGCTTGACCGCGGTATCGGGTTACCTTCTATTCGGGAAACACGGAACCCGACGTGCTTACGAATTTCGATAAACCCCTCGCGATTCGGTATAGTACAACTTTAAATTTCATCGTTCGTGTGGGCTACATTTTTCACTTGATTCTCGTGTTTCCCGTGATTCACTTCTCGTTAAGGCAAACGATCGATGCATTGGCTTTTAGTCGTGTGGCGCCACTATCCGAGAGCAAGAGTAGGTGTTTAGGGTTAACGTGTGTGATTTTGGGGATTATATATTTGGCATCGATCATGATCCCAAACATATGGACTGCTTTTAAGTTTACGGGTGCCACCACGGCTGTGTCATTAGGGTTCACATTTCCAGCTCTTATCGCGCTACGTTTAAACCGCAATGGATCGCCTGGTCTTAGTAGCCGAGAGCGTTGTTGTCATGGTTGATGTTGATTCTAGCGATCATGGTTAGCATTGTTGGAGTATTTGGAACATCTATGGTTTGCAAAAATAAATGAGAATTTTGTAGCGTTGTTTGGGTGTGTGAACATCTATATATATATTTTTAGTACGTTTAAGAATAAACAAACAGACAAACATACCCAGTAATGAGAGTTTTTTTAGTACGCTTAAGAATATATATACTGAAACGTTATTAGGAAATCTAGCGGGACAAAAATCATAGTAAATTAAAAGAGTGCAATGTATTTCTCATCAAGTTTTTAGATGTTGATTTAGGAATATTATGTCTTAGTAATAAATATGTAAGATTCTTCCTTAAACAAGCTTATTGCGAGTAGCATCATCATCTATGAATACATTTTCCATTTGTGACATGCCAATAATCATACATATATATTCATTGCTACTCAAAACTAATAAATTTTTTTTGGACCGGTTAGTAAAATCTGAACCATCCATGTCACACCCTCGCTTAGAGCGGAAACACGAGGATGCGACGGACGGGATCGTCATAACACTTGGTAAATACAGAGATATAATACATGCAAACTTCTCGTGTCATGACGTCCCCCGACACAATGGTGACTTGTGTCGTGGTTAGTCAGTTCCACGACTATCATAGTCTTATTGATTCTAAATCCAAATACACAATGTTCAAATATGGAAACAAACGACAAATATTACATATGCAAATCTATTGAAATCCTGAGGTCTCTGCTAAGGCATCTGCACTAGCTATCCTCTTTGATTATGTTCACCTGAAAAGATATGCTCAAAAATGTCAATACATAATTTTGGTGAGTTCCGCAGGTTTAATTTAAAACATTTGATGCTGTATAGAATTTGATATGGAATCATACTGCAAGCACAAACCACATAACATGTGTTTAAAGACAACCAACCTAATGACGTTATGCATATAAATCTGACGGAATATATTCACCCATGGCCTGATTGCTGGCAGCTGTAGTCGGTAACTCACAAGTTAAACCGATCTGTCGAGGGTGGGGGTGTCAACCCAGTAGTACTACCAATACCTAACCGTTGGTTCCCAAACCCGGGAATTAATGGTTGTATGAGTGTTCCCAAAATAACACCATGTATGCATGCAAAACAGTATCACGTTGATTCCAAGTATGAAAACAGAATATACAGTGTACAGCATTGAAAATGGGTGAGCATACTTTTCCCCCATTGATTGAAAACAGTAAAAACTTGTATAAACATAAAAAGGGGCCACGAAACTCACCTTGAATTGATGTAATGCACAAAGACTTCACAGAATAAAGCAATGCTCGATCAACACGATCAACACCTATTATTGATATAACTAAGCCTTCAAGACATATTCAGCGCAATAGATGTGTTTGATTGAATTCGTGCCGTTCGGTTTGACGTCCACGATTAGTTATATATACATTTGTGTTGATTATATACCTAATGATATTAGGATTTAAATTGGATTGTGGTGGGATTTGGACAAGTAATAAATTACTTGTATTTCTGATTTATTCGAAAGAAATATATCATTTAAAATATTATGTATATATTATTTGTAATCGTATAATTCAATAATAATTTATTAATTAAAGTATAAAAAATAGTCTATAATTATATTTATAATGATTTGTGAAATTATATTTATATAATTTCTATGGTTTTTTCCATGATTATTTCATGATTTAATGTTTATTTTATAAAAATTAATTATTTATATTATTTATAAATAATATTTTATAAAGATTTTAAGGTTTTAAATAAAATAAGTTCTCAGAAAATAATTTTTGTGAGTTTAAAATATGAAAAGTTCATAAAATTTATTTTATAAATTTTAGAAATTTTTGTATAATTTTTAGAAGCTCAAAAGGCTTTAAAAAATAAATGCAGTGGCCCGGGGTCGAACCCGGGACCTCACTGTTAGAATGCACACCCCGAACCAGTACACCAAAGGCCTTAGCCGCGTCTAAACCCAGCCCTAATTGTTTTTAAGTCAACTCTCCCAGTTTTCCCCCAATTCAATCGAAACCCTAAATCGAAATCAATCAAATTGAACCCCGAATTGATTCTGTTAATGACCAAATTCATGGGGCTTTTGTTCCCCATGATAAAACGAGTAGAATGATGTATTCAATTACCTGTTTTGTTTCGAAATGATGCTAAGAACAGTGAAGAACAAGCCGCGGTATAGCTCGAGATTGAATGTTGATCAATCCTTGATAAAAATCAAATTACACGTACAGACAGCTTCGAATGATGTCAATGATCAAAAGCCCTTTGTTAATTGTGGTGTATATGGGTCGGAGTGTGGTGTACGGTTAGTTGCAGGTCGCGGATGAAGTTGATGATAGGATTCAGTGTTCGTGTGTGTTTTGTTTGCAATTAGAAGCTGTGTTCGAATTATTGATTGATAAAGTTCGTGTTGATTGAATTTTTTTGATTAAAGTGGTGTGTAAGTGGTTTATTTAGCCGTTTGGAACGGTCGGAAAAAGTGACAAAGATTATAGCCGTTAATTTGACCGTTTCTACGCGTTTTGGAGTGTGCTCGGGTTCGACTCTTGTTCAGGGAACGATTCCATGTAATTTGGGCTATTAAAATCGAGTTTTAGGTGGTTTTTGGTGGTCGCCGGAGTGTTGCCGGAATCCTCGCCGGAATTCCGCCGGAAAAACGAAAGGGGCGGGGGTTGGGTTTGAAAATTTCAAAGTTACAGATTTGGTCCCTGCGGTTTCATTGTTATTATTTCATGTTATATAATTTCTTTTGAAGTTTCAGAATTGTTAAAATACCCCCTGGACTTTATGTTTATTATTATTATTATTATTATTATTATTATTATTATTATTATTATTATTATTATTACTACTACTACTATTATTTTTTGTAATTATTGAAATTAATAACGCATTAAAATTTAATTGTTTATAAAAAAAATACCGGATGTTACAGTCTCCCCTGCTTTAGGAAATTTCGTCCCGAAATTTTAATCACGAGGAGGCTGAAATGAAAAGATGAGGATACTGGGGTTTTATTTGGTCCTCACGTTTCCAGGTGAACTCTGGGCCACGTCTAGATCCCCAGCGGACCTTGACAATAGGTATCCGCTTTGTTTCATTTGTATATAACCTTTTACATGATTCTTGACATAATGTATGCCAATTCAAACTCTTCCAGAGAATCGTGAGATTCTCTTTGAGATTTGGCATATGGAATGTTAGAACACGACGACGAGTTACCATGGTACGTTAGACTTATAATCATAACTTCCAGAACATAATCTCGTGACAAGGTGAAGTCTAGAAATCATTGGAAGACCAGCAATGATAAGAGAGGTTATCCGTCGGAATTTAAGAATCCCAAACGCCAACATATGAAATGACCTTAACACATATCTTGTGAATATGTATTTCTCCTTTGACCAACCATCGGTCTAAGAACAATACACTATGCGAAGATCTTTGGAATGAGTTCACGACGATGGTTATGTATATTATTAAACAGAAAATGAATCAATCTTTCAGAATAACGATTGATATTTTAATGTCATACCATGGTACACGGATATTTGAAATAGATGCAGGTTAATTTCTCGACGTTGTGAGATAATGGGTTTGCTATTACATAAGATTACTCTGAACCTTTCCTTGGTGGGTAAACTTGATAGCATTGCTGATCAAGTGGGTGAGAATTTGTCTAATCCGTGAAACATCACCAATAACCTCCACTGGGACACCACCTCTTCTTGGCCTAAATTTTGTGGCCTCCAACCTCATAACTCCTGACTCAACTTTGGAAAGTCGAGGATGTCACTAATAAGTTGAAGGACTAGATCACCAGAAGACAACATGACACTCAAAAATTGTTTCTGATCTTTATCAAGTTTGTTGTTGATAGAATTTCTGCTATGCTAACGACCCCTGATAACGGAGATCTTATCTCGTGTGGCATGGTTGCTAGCATTTGTTTTGCTCTCGTCGTTTCCTCTGTAATATGAACATTTTTATTAAGTTCTGTCTCTTTGGCCTTCTGCACAGCTATTTCTTCCTTAGTTTTGCCATCTTTTCTCTCTTTTTCACCTGATCAGTGATTTCTATGCCCATGTAATTAACACCAATTTTCTCCCCATCTTTGCTGAACACGGGTTCAACATATATTAAGAATGTTTTGGCTCCAAATAACTCAGTCTCAAAAGTAATTCCTCTCTTTGCTGGTAACTCTCTTCAGAACTTCTCTTTTAGAGTCTTGTTGTTCAAATTCAAGATAGAATTTTAATGATCTTCCAGGTTAAGGATTCAAAAGCGGTTCAAGGAGTGACGCGAATAATAGGAAAGGTATTTGTAAACATGTTTTGCAAGGTAGCAATATCTGTTTACATACGCAATTCAACAAACCATGAGTTCAGCTGAGAACATTTACGTGACTAGGAAGTCATGTTCATAAGTTGATAATATCTTCAGCAGAGGGAGTGTTTAGGAAGACTACCATCGCACAATCACGTTTTGATGATACTCAAAATGAAAGTCGATAGATAAGGAAGAAATGTTTCCATATAGCTAGGTCAAAATATGAAGATAAAGGGAGGGAAATTGATTTAAGAAGTTTAAGTGCTCCAAGCTTGGAATCAAAATCAACTTAATACGATCGGGTCTCCTTTCAGGTTCAGAGATCATGCTTTGGCTTGATAGGTCGAATTAGCAACATTGGTTCACCCTTCAAGTTACTTCATGCGTCTTGTCACTTGGTTACAACCATGGTAAGTTGATGACCAAGAATTGAGATTAGTCATCAAGGTATGGAATTCATGCCTAGCTTGCTACTAACAAGAAAATAATCGAAGGTTGACATTTGTCACCAAATACGGGTTTTAATCCTATTTTGGTGAGATCATGTCATTTGTGAAATGTAAGTTCCAATGAGAATAATTGAAGTCAATCCTCAAGATAAGGAAGTCACCCTAACCCAGAGGATGAAATTTCATAAAACAAACAAATGGAAAACCATTTATCGAAATAGAGATTCATCAAAGTAAGGGAATCTCCCCTGCTTTGATAAGTTAGAATCATTTAGGATATACGAGTATTCTTAGTCATAGGTTGACTTGGAAACTCTTGCATTTCCCAAGGTGCAAGCAATATGAAATTTGACTTAACGACGAAAGGAAAATTAATATCAATTAGGAATTTGGAAAATTTCAAGTCACATTAGTGTAACAAAGGAAAAAAATCATGCTTACAAGCTTAGGATCGAAGTTCGAGATAGCAGAATTTGTTATGATGGTGTTCAAGTCTTGAATAATTTAAATCAGGAAGACGAAATCAAGAACAAGAATGATTTGATATTATAATGAGATGTGAACATTCGATTCACAATCGAAGGGAATACATGGACTTCTCAAGATATGAGGTCAGCCATAACCTTATTGAAGACATGCGTACTTATAAGTGGTAACTAGGTTATAATTAGTTTATTCGATTATTAAGGTGAGTGACCACTTATAATATAAAATATTCAATTAACAAAGTATCCCGAGATGTAGTAATTCCACCCACAACATTGCATGTTCTTAATTATAGGACACGTTCTTAGAGGATTTGAGAACCGTAAGTAACGGTTTAAAGTTTTGAAGACCATTCGATGTTTAGGAAAGTGTTCTTAATACTTTCGAACCACTGTAGTAATCCGGTAGCTCCTTCGGTTCCACTGAGCTTAGTGGGGTTGCAAGAACTGAAATGCTTGCAGGTACAAGCACGTGGAGGGTTAGGACAAACAGAGATTGAGCAGGGTTCACGTCTTGATTCAGATGATTTAGGAGGATTGGTATACCTCACGTGCTATAATAGTAACAATCTTACGGCGAGAGTTTCCAGATCAGGGTATGTTTTGACGAGTAGACATTTTGAAATATCATTAAGATATTTTATGAGATTTGGGTAATATGAGCTATACAACATGGAAACGACCATCGGGAATTTGGCATAATAACAATGAGATGTTCCAAGTGTAATCGTTTGATTCATAAATCAAAGCGAGTACGTTGACTAACCAAAATTTTAAGTCAACCACATCTTTGTTGGAAACATGCGTACCTATAAGCAAATACTCATCCCACTCTTCCAACATTGCATGTATTTATTGGTGAGGCATCGACTTTGACGAGATTCTGAAAACTACGGATAACGATTCAAAGTTTATTTTGATAACCATTTGATTTAGGCACACAATGCCTTAGAATATGATTTAAGATTTGTGTGTGCTTTGATAGGAATCAAAGTATAAAAAGAATCACATATGGTTCCACTCATCAAGTTCTAATAACCATGCTTCGGTCAATCAAGATCATCATGTAGCCCAGTTTAAGCACATTCTTAGTATACCGGTGATGCTTATATATAGGGTTCCCCGCAGCGTTCCCACCACATCCACGATATACCTTGAATAACACTTAAACTAGTTACATAACATCTTAATTTTCCTTAGCATCATTCCAAAGAATAGCGTAATATAAGTTTGATGTGAGCTACCGCAACTTATGTATAGGCGGTTTTACCAGTATATAAATGGCTACAGACAAACCTATACATCGGTTCCACACGGGAATTGATGACTGTAGAGAAAACATTTCCAAAGTGTAAGTAGTTTAATGTGACGTAGCAAGATCCACAAAGCGTATACGTATAGTTTACAACCAAACCACTCCATACCTCAGTCAATCGGGATCATCACGTAGCCCAGTTTAAACACATTCTTGGCATACCAAGGATGCTTATATATAGGGTTCCCCGTAGCGTTCCCACCACATCCGTGGCATACCTAGAACGATGCCTAAACCAGTTACGTGACATCCGTTTATCTTTAGCATGATCTTAAAGAATAACGTATTGTATGTGTCGAGAGTATCATTACTCCTCTACATTTATGTATTCCACTTTTATTCTAAGCATTAATCAGTAGTTAATGAAATGCTAAGTGGAGGAATGTCTCATAAGGTCAATATGATTGGAAATACCATAAAGGCTCTAAGTAGGACAGGACTTGAGTAAATGTTGATAATGTTTGATTGCCTTCAACAAGGACTTATAATGTTTGATTGCCTTTAACAAGGACTTACCAGAATTATGACCCTAGCACCCTAGGGTATAGAATAGAAACGTGTGATACTCATGATCGTTACCTCATGGTAAGATTAACCAAACTTCTCATGCATGGTGAATTGCAATTACGTGTGCACCCGTAATGGTAATTTACCTTGCATGATCACCCTTAGCTTCACTTACCCCAAGCTAACATCATAGTATTATTTAGATTCATCAAGCACAATTAATGTATTGTCCTTATGTCCATGAGCCAGTATTCCAATAATAGCATGTAATAGCAAATAAGCACGTAAGCACAGTATGTCTAATCATAACTGCATATTCATCACATTTTCAGAATTTCAGCCATAACCATGATAGGGTCGGATTCAATATCAGAGATTGACGCTACGTGTGATCACCGAAGTTCCCTAATAATATGATGTTGTACAAGCGTCTAGTTTGTACTTTTCCTTTTCAGTAGTTTATACAACAGCTGAAGAGTTTGTTCTTCAGTTGTTATAGTTTCAGTAGTTTGTAAACGACTGGAGAGTTTGTTCTTCAGTCGTTGTACCTTTTCAGTACTTGTAACAGTTAGAACACTTAACATTTGTAAGAGGGTGTCAGCTGTTTGACATCTAGTATCAAAGTATCCCATGGCGAAAGACTAAGAGTAATAATGTCTTCCTCGAGATGTTCAGATAACACGTGTATATGTATAAAATCAAGTATGTAGGAACATACTTGTAGATTATTAGGTATATAGGAATATACCTGTATATTAAGTTCATAGACTTAATATACTTGACCCATTTGCCTTGTAGACTTGTGTATTAACCATAGTTTATCACTCATCCCAGAAATCCCCAGGTAGCGTAACGGGTCTCGCAATGAGATTTATACGAATACGCTTGCCTTAGCCCGAAGGCCTTTTGCCAGGAAATCCAGAATACAGGTGTCTATATGTCACACAAATCATGAAGATCATTTAGGTAAAATCAAATGCACACAGTCCCTAGCATGCATTCTATATGAAGGTTCTTAGGTTATAGTCTAGGTCGAATGCTCCACCTAAATCTCTATAACCAAGGCTCTGATACCAATCTGTCACACCCTCGCTTAGAGCGGAAACACGAGGATGCGACGGACGGGATCGTCATAACACTTGGTATAAATACAGAGATATAATACATGCAAACTTCTCGTGTCATGACGTCCCCCGATGTAACATCCTGTATTTTTGTGTTCACTTTTGTGCCATTGTATAGCATCTTTAGTAAATCTCTTTTTATACATATAATGATACTAACAATAATAATAATATATAATAATAATAATAATAATAATGATAATAGATAATAATAATAATAATAATATATAATAATAATAATAATAATAATAATAATAATAAATAATAATAATAATAATAATAATAATAATAATAATAATAAAATAATAATAATAATAATAACAATAGTATAAATAATAATAATATAATAATAATAATAATAATAATAATAATAATAAAACTTTGAATTTAAAGTGCAGGGGGTTTAAAACATAAATTTTGAAAGCACAGGGACCATTTGTGTAATATCCCAAACCACCCCCCCGTTTTTCCGGTAACCATCGGCCGGAGCTCCGGCCGAGCTCCGGCGAGTTCCAAAACCCCTTTTCAAGCGCTATTTAGACCAAATTAAACCGCCCAACTCGCTCGGCCTCACGATTCGAACCCGAGCTATTGTTTAATTTCAGATTCCCGCTCATTCCACCTTCCAAAACGAAGTCGTAGCTAACTTTAACAAAATTCGAAATCAAACCTTGCCAATTTCACAAACTAAATCAATTCAATCATTCCTAAACACACTACGCGGTTTAACAAATGAATCAATCCATCAATCACGCATCGTAACAACTCGAATCTCTCATTTTAGTAAACCCGAACGCGTTTTCAAAATCGAACAAGTTAGAGCCAAAACCGTGTAATCAAAGCTATATATTGAGGGTTTCGGAATCATTTTGAAGTTCCTAAACTCCCTGAACCCTCAATTGCACAAGAAAATCTCTCAAACACAAACCCCCAAATTCAAGAACACCCGAACCCAACTCGAACTCGAAATCACCTTTTATCCCATCAAAACAGGTAATTGAAACCTGTTTTCTACTCGTTTTCGTTCAAGGAACAAAAGCCCTATGATGATTTAGGTGATTAACACCGAATCGAGGGTCGATTTTGGCCTTGAACAGAACTAGGGTTCATCGATTTGGGGTGAATCAGGAGACTAGGGTTTAAATAAAACAACCAATGTGAACCAAGGCCACGGCCCTGGTTCACTGGTTCCCGCGTTCCATGCTCACAGGGAGGCCCCGGGTTCGACCCCGGGCAGCCCCTCCCTGTTTTCTTTTTTTATTTTCTTTCTTTTCTTATTTCTTTTTAATTATTAACCTTTTTAAATTCTGAAAATTTCTAAAATTAATTTTATAAAATGCAGATTTTTTTTGTTTACCTTTGTTTAAATAATTTGGGACTAAAATAATTTTTAAAATACTTTTGTATTTATAAATACATTATTTTAGTTTTAAAAATAAAAGAAATGAGTAAACATAATACTTGTATATATATATATATATTTTTAAGTAAATAAATGGTTTAGTTATTTATACCTATATATATATATTTATATATTGATCTTTTAGTAATTAAATCACTTATTATGATTATACAATGTTATAATTGTTTAGTATATATGTTTATACATATATATATTCAAGCAATTTAATTGTTTAGTTAAATATATATACATATATACATATATATATATATATATATATATTTATACATAGTTCTTTTAATAGCTAATTCTTTATATTGATTATTATATACAATGTTATAATTGTTTAGTATATACATTTATATATATATATATAATAATAAACAATTTAATTGCTTAGTTACTTATATATATATATATATATATATATATATATATATATATATATATTTATACATAGTTCTTTTAATAGCTAAATCATTTATATTGTTTAGTATATATATTTATATGTATATTCAAACAATTAAATTGTTTGATTACTTATACCTATAAATATATATATTTGTATATAGTCCCTTATAATAGTTAAATAACTTATTATAATTATTATATACAATCCTTAAAAATCGGTTCAACGTACAATTTAATCAAGTTTTATTTCTCTTACGCGCTAACAATTGATTATACCAAGTATAATCCATTCGTTCCATTAAACCGATCACGTTATTAACATGTAATAAATACGAATAATTATTAAATCATATTAGACCTACAATTAATCATCAAACAAATTATAACGCGCTACTTTATTTCGTTTAGGTGCGTTGTGACGTTGTGTTGGAAATCTTATTCGTGGTTATTCGTATTACATCTACAAGTCTCCTTATTAAACACGTGAGTTCTTATGCCCCGCTTTACGATTATTACACATCTTTCGGGGTGAAACATGTTGCTTATACAAACTTACACATACACGTTTTGATACTTATTACACACGTGCAATTCTTACATAGTCGTGGTTGTTTGGATATGTTTAGTATTATATGAGATGTGACATACATGTGCAATCATTAACTATTGCTAGCCTAGCGAAGTCTTAGATCTTTGGGCCTGACAAGCCTATTTGGTGCTAAAGTCGATGTATTGCCGACTCCTAGGAGCCGTATGCTTGTGCACTAGGGAACCAAATACACTTAGCTAATCATGCTTATTCATATTATTCAGTCGAGGCTTGATTGTAACTATGCATGTTCTATATACTTGCTATCTTGTGACCATTGACTAGAATTGCCACATTTTGTATACTTATTGTATTTAAAACCATGAGAATTCACCAACTAGTTAGTTGACTTTATTTTCAACATGTTTCAGGTAATGTGCAAGCTTAGCAATGATTAAAGGAATGCATAAACCTAGATCATGGACCTAGGCTTAATAAAGACGATTGAATTCTTGTTTTTGTTTGATTTATTTTTGAGACATTGATGTATGTGGTGATTGAAAACAATTGATTAATGGCATTTCATACTTTAACATAGCGTTATGTGGCTGTGAACAATCTTAACCCTCGCACCTCGACGTTTCCGCCGTCAAGGTTGGGGTGTGACAGATTGGTATCAGAGCCCATAACTATAGGGATTTAGGTTATTAGAAATGGTGACCTAGACTATAGTTTATGCATGATCCTTATAGAATAGTATTCTTATGAATACATACTTATTGTTTGCATGCTGCCTAACGCTATGCCTCATTATGTGCAATGTGATGCCTTAGCATAGGTGCCTTTCTACATGATTACATATTGATACCCGTCTCCCCTAGACTTATCTTAAACGTTAATTCTCCCCGACAGTTACTATTTCTTAAACTTATTCTCGTCTCCAAGTAGAATCTATTGATAGGAATTCTTTAGACTTTATGTCTAATCTTGTAAATATCCCATCAAGATTTTTGATTTCATAAACCAAAGAACTTGTGTGGTACATAGACACCTGTATTCTGGATTTTCTGGCAAAAGGCCCTCGGGCTAAGGCAAGCGTATACGTATAAATCTCATTGAGGGAACCGTTACGCTACCTGGGGATTTCCGGGATGAGTGATAAACTATGACCAACATACACGAGTTTCTGAGGCGAATGGGTCAATTCATCTTGACGTGTCAACGTTTCCAAATGGTGATGCGTCACCAAATGGAATCATTCTGTATAATTTATGATCCTTACCTTAATTGCCTACCCATATTATCCTTTAACCGATCCTAACCCAATTTGTATTTTTCCAGCATGTCTCGTTTTCACGGAAACCGAGGAAGATCCGGCCGTAAGCTTGCTGCCATGATTGCTCGGCAAATGGTTGCGGTCATCCCGACCATGGTGGCTGAACTCAGCAGCACTATGATCGCAAACGTCACGAACAATAGCAATGGTCAAGGGGAGAATAGTGCAAACCAACGGCGTAACACCCAGTCTTGCACCTTCAAGCATTTCAGTTCATGTAAGCCTCCCAGTTATAGTGGCAAGGAAGGTGCCACCGGTCTCTTAGAGTGGTTTGAAGGGATGGAGAACACCTTCGTCAACTGTGAGTGCCCCGAAGCACTCAAAGTGAGGTATGCCACCAGTATGCTTCAACAACGGGCCTTAACATGGTGGAACAGTGAAAAGAGGAACCGAGGCCCCGATGCAATCTTGGCTTTAACTTGGGAGGAATTCAAAAACATAGCCATAGCCAAGTTTTGCCCGAGGAGTGAAATCCAGAAACTGGAGGAGGAATTCTGGAATTTGAAACAGGATGGCGGGAACCATCTGGCGTATTCTACCCGTCATCATGAACTAAGCATACTGCTGCCACACATGGTGGATACTGTTTCCCGAAACGTGGAAAAATTTATTAAGGGTGTGCCGCCTCAAATTCAGGATGCCGTTGTGGGTAGCCGACCCGCAACTCTGGAAGAAGCTATCACCATCACTGCCCAATTGACGGAGAACCACATCCGAGCGGGCACCATGTCTGCAAAGGGTGCTAAGAAGACTGAGAAGACGACCCCCGAGGAGGTTAAGGAGGTCAAGCCTGATAACAAGAAACGGAAGTTTGTACCGGCACGGAACTACGCCGTGGCTGCTTCTAAACCGCCCCAAAGACAGTGTACTACCGGGGCTACTCCAGCAGCACAAGTGCCCGTGGCAAGGGCTTATGCGGGCCCTCTACCTATGTGTAACACGTGTAGGTATCACCACCCGGGCAATCTTCCATGTCGCATCTGCACACTATGTGGCAAGTACGGGCACCTTGTGGCAACGTGTCGCCGAGCATTGGGGAACGCAGTGACGGAAACAAATCGGGTCTGCTACAACTGTGGAGAACCAGGTCACTACCGACCCCAGTGCCCTCGTCTTGTGGGCAATGTTCCACAAGCTCATGGACGTGCTTTCAACATCAACGCGAACCAAGCCCAGGCGAACAACGAGGTGGTGAACGGTACGTAAAAATTGCAACCCTATCCCCATAGAATTTCTCTTAAACTTCCTTACTTGTGTCCTTAAGTGCCTTTAAAACCTATACAGGTATGTTTCTTATTAATGACACCTATGCATACGTATTATTTGATTCGGGCGCCGATAGAAGTTTCGTTTCCTTAGAGTTCGAGCCGACACTTTCTAAACCTCGCTCAAATCTAGAGAGACCTCTCACCGTCGAAGTTGCTGATGGAGAACCCATCACCGTCGACGTGGTTATCCGCGATTGTCTATTGTGTCTCGATGACCATAAGTTTCTTATCGACCTTATTCCTATGAAACTCGGGAGTTTCGACGTCATTATTGGCATGGATTGGTTATCTAAGAACCATGCCGAGATCATTTGTTTCGAGAAGTGCATACGCATGCCCTTACCCTCCGGGACACGATGAAGGTGTTCGGTGAACGGTCCTCCAAAGGACTCAAGCTTATGTCATGTACTAAGGCTCAGAAATGCCTAAGTAAGAGTTATCCGGCATTCCTGGCATATGTAGTCAACACCAAAACCAAGGAGAATGAACTCGAAGATGTTCCAGTTGTACGAGAATTCCCTGAGGTTTTTCCCGATGATCTTAGCGGGTTACCTCCCGTACGCGAAGTAGAATTTAAAATCGACTTGATTCCGGGAGCAAGCCCCGCGGCTAAATCACCTTACCGACTCGCACCATCGGAAATGCAAGAACTCTCTAGCCAACTCCAGGAATTATCCGAGAAGGGGTTTATCCGCCCTAGTTCTTCTCCTTGGGGTGCACCTGTCTTATTTGTGAAGAAGAAAGATGGGTCTTTCCGCATGTGTATCGATTACCGGGAGCTCAACAAGTTGACTATCAAGAACCGGTATCCTCTTCCTCGTATCGACGACCTTTTCGACCAACTTCAAGGAGCTGCAATCTTTTCAAAAATCGACTTGCGTTCGGGTTATCATCAACTGCGAGTCCACGATGACGACATCCCAAAGACTGCATTCCGCACCCGGTATGGGCATTACGAGTTCATGGTTATGCCTTTCGGCTTAACCAATGCTCCAGCGGTCTTCATGGATCTTATGAATCGGGTGTGCAAGCCATACCTAGACAAGTTCGTCATCGTTTTCATTGACGACATTCTTATTTATTCCAAGTCTCGCTCCGATCATGAACTTCATCTCCGTCAAATCCTCGAACTGTTAAAGAAGGAACAACTGTACGCGAAATTCTCGAAATGTGAGTTTTGGCTTGAAGAAGTACAGTTCTTAGGGCACGTTGTGAATAGGCAAGGAATTCACGTCGACCCTGCGAAGGTTGAAGCCGTAAAGAATTGGAGTGCTCCCACAACTCCGACGGAAGTTCGATCGTTTCTTGGTCTAGCCGGGTATTACCGGCGATTTATTGCCAACTTCTCAAAAATCGCAAAGCCACTCACGTCCTTGACTCAAAAGAACAAGCCTTTCGAGTGGAAAGCCGAGCAAGAAGAGGCGTTTGAGACATTGAAGCACAAGTTGTGCAATGCTCCTATTCTGACGCTACCGGATGGGAATGACGACTTCACGGTATACTGCGATGCGTCGAAACAAGGCCTTGGTTGTGTTCTCATGCAACGGGGAAAGGTCATCGCATATGCCTCGAGACAATTGAAGGTTCACGAGGTAAATTATACGACGCACGATCTCGAGCTCGGAGCGGTGGTCTTTGCTTTAAAAATCTGGAGACACTATCTATACGGCACACAATGTATAGTCTACACGGACCACAAGAGCCTCCAACACGTTTTCAACCAGAAGGACCTCAATATGAGGCAACGTCGTTGGGTGGAACTAATTAGCGACTACGATTGTGATATCCGCTACCATCCCGGCAAGGCAAATGTCGTAGCCGATGCATTGAGTCGAAAGACGCATCAAAAGATGGTTTCCGTTCAAGAGATGCGCGACCGACGCCAATGGTTCGATACATTGGGAGAGTTTGATACTGAAGTCCGACTCGATGTCAACAATGCTACGGTGTTATTGCAGAACTTAAGGATCGATTGTGACATCGAGGCGAGTATTCGAGAAGCACAGCAAGCGGTGCAAACCGAAGGGAGTATGAAGGAAGAGCTCGAGCCAAATCTCTTAGCCCAATTAGAAACAAGAACCAATGGGTTAATGTATTTCGCAAACCGAATCTGGATTCCTAAACGCAATAACCTTCGGGCTTCTATCATGAACGAAGCACATCAGACTCGTTATTCTATCCACCCGGGCTCCGATAAGATGTACATGGACTTACGGAGTCAATATTGGTGGCCCGGAATGAAACGAGACATAGCAACCTATGTTGCTAAGTGCCTTACGTGCACGAAGGTTAAAGCGGAGCATCAACGTCCAAGTGGATTACTCGAACAACCCGAAATTCCCATGTGGAAGTGGGAACATATATCCATGGACTTCATAACCAAGTTACCTCGGACATCTCGCGGGCACGATAGCATATGGGTAATCGTCGACCGATTGACTAAGTCGGCACATTTCATACCCATACGCGACACATATAAGACGTCAAGGTTAGCCCGGATTTACATCGACGAGATCGTAAGCCGTCATGGTGTGCCTCTTCACATTATATCTGACCGAGACGCTCGATTCACTTCTCACTTTTGGTCTACTATGCAAGAACTTCTGGGTACACAATTGGATTTAAGCACGGCTTACCATCCCCAAACCGATGGCCAAACCGAGCGGACGATCCAAACCCTGGAAGACCTGTTACGTCTCTGTGTCCTTGATTTTGGGGCGACTGGGATACGCACCTACCGCTCGCAGAATTCTCCTACAACAACAGTTACCACTCAAGCATCCAAATGGCACCGTTCGAAGCACTTTACGGTCGTAAGTGTCGTTCACCAATCTGCTGGACCGACGTTGGCGAGAATCTTATTACCGGTCCCGAGCTTATACAAGAGACGACCGATAAAGTCGCCATCATCCGCAAGAACCTGGAAGTGGCAAGGAGTCTACAGAAAAGTTACGCTGATAAACGTCGCAAGCCACTGGAATTCCAAGTTGGGGAGATGGTCCTTCTCAAGGTCTCACCGTGGAAGGGTGTGGTTCGCTTTGGAAGGAAGGGCAAGTTAGCTCCAAGGTTTGTAGGGCCTTTCAAGGTTTTGAAAAGGATCGGGAAAGTGGCCTACAAACTAGAACTACCCTCCGACCTTAGTGGAATTCACCCTGTCTTCCACGTCTCAAATCTGAGGAAGTGTCTGGCCGACGATAATTTGCATGTGCCATTGGAAGACATTCAGATCGACGAGTCACTACACTTCGTTGAAAAACCCGTCGAAATCATGGATCGCATTATGAAGAAGACTAGGACCTCTACGACCCCAATCGTAAAGGTTCGATGGGAGAATAAACGAGGAGCGGAATTCACTTGGGAGCGTGAAGAACATATGAAGAAGACTTACCCTTACTTATTCTTGTAACCCTTTTTGATTCTTAATTTCGGGACGAAATTCTTTTAAGTTGGGGAGACTGTAACATCCTGTATTTTTGTGTTCACTTTGTGCCATTGTATAGCATCTTTAGTAAATCTCTTTTTATACATATAATGATACTAACAATAATAATAATAGATAATAATAATAATAATAATAATAATAATGATAATAGATGATAATATAATAATAATAATAATAATAATAATAATAATAATAATAAATAATAATAAATAATAATAATAATAATAATAATAATAATAATAATAATAATAATAAAAATAATAATAATAATAACAATAGTATAAATAATAATAATAATAATAATAATAATAATAATAATAAAACTTTGAATTTAAAGTGCAGGGGGTTTAAAACATAAATTTTGAAAGCACAGGGACCATTTGTGTAATATCCCAAACCACTCCCCCCCGTTTTTCCGGTAACCATCGGCCGGAGCTCCGGCCGAGCTCCGGCGAGTTCCAAAACCCCTTTTCAAGCGCTATTTAGACCAAATTAAACCGCCCAACTCGCTCGGCCTCACGATTCGAACCCGAGCTATTGTTTAATTTCAGATTCCCGCTCATTCCACCTTCCAAAACGAAGTCGTAGCTAACTTTAACAAAATTCGAAATCAAACCTTGCCAATTTCACAAACTGAATCAATTCAATCATTCCTAAACACACTACGCGGTTTAACAAATGAATCAATCCATCAATCACGCATCGTAACAACTCGAATCTCTCAATTTTAGTAAACCCGAACGCGTTTTCAAAATCGAACAAGTTAGAGCCAAAACCGTGTAATCAAAGCTATATATTGAGGGTTTCGGAATCATTTTGAAGTTCCTAAACTCCCTGAACCCTCAATTGCACAAGAAAATCTCTCAAACACAAACCCCCAAATTCAAGAACACCCGAACCCAACTCGAACTCGAAATCACCTTTTATCCCATCAAAACAGGTAATTGAAACCTGTTTTCTACTCGTTTTCGTTCAAGGAACAAAAGCCCTATGATGATTTAGGTGATTAACACCGAATCGAGGGTCGATTTGGCCTTGAACAGAACTAGGGTTCATCGATTTGGGGTGAATCAGGAGACTAGGGTTTAAATATAAAACAAACCAATGTGAACCAAGGCCACGGCCCTGGTTCACTGGTTCCCGCGTTCCATGCTCACAGGGAGGCCCCGGGTTCGACCCCGGGCAGCCCCTCCCTGTTTTCTTTTTTTTGATTTTCTTTCTTTTCTTTATTTCTTTTTAATTATTAAACCTTTTTAAATTCTGAAAATTTCTAAAATTAATTTTATAAAATGCAGATTTTTTTTTGTTTACCTTTGTTTAAATAATTTGGGACTAAAATAATTTTTATAAAATACTTTTGTATTTATAAATACATTATTTTAGTTTTAAAATATAAAAGAAATGAGTAAACATAATACTTGTATATATATATGTTAGGACCTAGCACGTACGGAGTACTAACAGATTCTTCGTTGTACCGAATCAAATAGTGCGGAATCCTATTTGATTGGCGATCCAATCAGTGAGAACGAAATCAAGATCAATCCTAACGATTAGAAAACGTTATAATTGACTCGGAATGATCTGAAACGCTTTATGAAGTTGGAATGGTCGAACAGCACGTTCTGGGGCGATTAGGGTTTCTCGTATTCGAAGTGTTACATTTTTCCACGAATTAAGTGGTATTTATAGGTTAGGTTTTCTCATTCGGGCGACTGAACCATTCGGATGGTTCAGTCGTGCGATTAAGATATGCGGTTGACCCATACGTACGACTGAGACTTCAATCGTAAGACTGGTTCAATCTCATGCTTCAGTCGTGTGACTGAGCTATTCGCATGAAGTTATTCATGCGTATGGTCCATTCGCATGGCCCATTCGCATGATAACTATATCATGTTAAGTTTGAATGTGTTAATCATTACAACATTATGCATACCTATTCAAACAAAACCAAACCTATATAATTAGTCAATACTTAACCCATTAATGAAATATGTAAACATTATAACCAACCACATGTATTTCATTAAGCATCATTCAATTACACATAGTCAAGACATTTTACATTCAACTCAGAATCTAGGGACACATGTGTCAACAAACTCCCCCTTGGACCTAGATTCCTCTAATGTCTTGCAATACCCATAACCTCTTCGTACTTCTTGAATTTCTCCTCTCGGGTTACCCCTGCATGTATTTCAAATACAAAGCAAAGGCGTATGACATGCTGATACTGGAGAGCTTGTACGATATCCTGCGAGTCATAGAACAGAGGCCACTTGTAGAGTGTATAGACATCATTAGCTGACAAGTTCGTGAGCCACATTGGGTCGAATACCCGGATGACATCCATCTGTCCATCTCTGTTTAACACTATGACTGCTTCAGCTGTTCGCCAATCATAGTACCACCATTTGAAATGTGAAGTGATATCCTGAGGCATTTCCCTTAAAGGGATCTTCGACATGGTGCGCGGAGGACGCCACTTCAATACAACCTTTGGCTTTCCGGTTCGTGGATCAACTTCAGACCTTCGAATGTACCTCGTAGGTTGCTGAGGCCTGAAGTTCACCCACCGGGTGTGGTACTCTCTCTTTAACGCAGCTTCAAACCAACCTGACATTTTCCTCGGATCAGCATACAGCAACTTCAGCTTTGCCAGTTGGTTGAGCTCAAAACCAGGTAGAGTCTTTAGATCGTGTGGGAATCTAAAGTACTCGATACCTTTCTCCCTCTTAACTGCATATGCGTTAAGATCTTCAAAATATGCCCAAGATATGATCTTGCCAGACACCTTCTGATGTTTCTTCACTCTATAGAGTTTGGTGTAGGCATCAAACTTTGGAGCATCTCTCTGGGCACGAAGCTCTGCAAAACAAGCAGCCCACTCTGCTTTTCTTTCTTTAACTTCTTCTTCAGTAGCTCGGGCTGTATCCTCTTGTTTGTCATTTTCTGCTTCCATCTTTTCCAGAGTGGTAAATGTCTCACTAACTAGGTGGTCATCCAAATTTGGAATAACGTGACCTTCAGAGTCTGTATACGCTGGATAATGTTGATCAGTGATGTCCTCAATCTCAATCTCATCAATATCGTGTAGCTCTTCATCACTGTCAACATGGACTTCAGGAGCATCTTTTACAATCTCATCGGCGTTAAGCTTGAATATCTCAGCTAACTGCTCCTTTGTGAAGCCATGAATAATCTCACCCTCCTCAGGAGTGTATTCAACTGATCTTCTCACGATACCCTGCAGATCAAGAATCATAGTTAACTGACTCTTGACCTGCTGTAAGGGTTCAACATCATATTCATCTCGTTTGAAGTTTGGATCTGCTTGATTTAAACATGCAACACAGAACGTTATTAGTAAGCAATCAAGCTCAATCATTAACATACAATATAGACATTCATTAAATAAATATAACATTAATTTCAATTACAAAAGTCTGTTAATTACATAAACAAGAATAACTAAACAGTACTTTTATCTTGGATTTCAGGAGTTTCTCCAGTTGGAGCAGACGAAGAGGGTTCTTGATCATGTCGGCGTTTAGAACGCCTTTCGCCTGCTGCCTTCTCACTTTGATCTCCGGTAGGTGCTCCTCTTTCTCCTTCATCATCACCATCATTTTCTTCGTCACTACCATCATCATCATTGTCATCATCCTCATCATCTTCATCATCATCTTCCTCATCATTTTCTTCATCATCACTATCATCATTATCATCATTATCATCATCATCATCATCCCCTTCTCCTATCTTAAGGGGCTCACTTTGAGTGTCTTTTAACTTAAGTAACAGAGATTTGTGAGCCTCTTTCAGCTTTCCCAACTTAGCATCTGTCTCTGCCTCATGTTTAAGTAACCCAGTGATCTGATCTGTCTGTGAGGTGATCACCTGGGCTTGAGAAGAAATCTGCTCTCTTAGCTGATGAATCTCAGCAGTTTGAGAGGAACTTAACTCTCTCAGCTGCTGTAACTGAGCCGTTTTCTCAGCATCAGATGCCATCAGCTTAACCACCATGCTGTTTAGGGCAGCAAGCTGCTCTACAACAGACACTGGTGGGATGAATGAGCTGGATGGGAACAGTGAGGGACCTGTTTGTTGAGTAGTGGTGGTTGTGGTGGCTGTGGTGAATATGGGAGGAGAGGTAAAGGCTGTAGATGGTGGTACAGTGGTGGTGGCAGTGGATGTGTAAGTATGAGCAGGAGGTGCAGTAGTGGTGGTGGTTTGAGGTGTGGTGGATGTAGTGACTGGGGTAGCTGTGGTAGAGGTAGTGGGTGCAGAGGAGGTAGTGATAAGTGTGATCCTTCTGCGCTTAGACTTCATCCCATGAGGGCGAGCCATATGTTTCCTTCTACTCCCCTTTGACCCGGAGGCTCCCCCTTGGCTGCTGGGAGAGACTGGGTTATATGATGGGTCAGCAACAGAGCTCCCAGTCTCTCCTGGGCGTCCACCAACCGCCCGCAGACCTTCCTCGGTTGCCACTACCCGACTACCCACTGTCCGGGTTAGTGGTGCCTCGTCTGATTCCTCCTCCTCCTGCATGAAGTCAGGATGGATTGGAGCTGTCTCTGGTCTTCCTTGACCATCTCCACCCTGATCAGATCCTTGGTCATCATCATCGGAGTCATCGGAGGGTAGAGCCACATGCTCTACATCAGAGTCACTATCTTCGTGACGCCACTTTCTCCTAGCTGGCGCCACATAGTCTTCACGGGCCAGATGCCCAAACAACCGTCTTACCGGGGGCTTGACCTGCTTTCCCCGGTAAACCTTCATTCTGCCTAAGGTGGTATCATCCATCACCTCAAGCATAACCGCATCCTCTTTCTGCTTTGGCAACGTAGGGAGCTTCTGATCAAAAATCATTTGTAAGAACCGGGGATACATACAGAATCCTTCTCTTCCCTTAACTTCTATATTCTCCACTAGATAAGTGAAGATCATTCTGGAGAAGCTGAAAGGATGGTTCAGCACTAATGCAGCGTAGGCATTCTGCATTTGCTCCGAGAGCTCGTCGAAGCCTCCTTTTCGCGAGGCAATACACCTTAGCAATACATGGGCTAAGTATTTGAACTGGGGGCAAAGATTGCTCTTGTTGAGCATCCCTGAGTTTATGTCCCCAGTATACTTAGCCCTAAGGAAGCACCCTCTGACTGCCATCGGATGTAGACGAACAGGACATTCACCATCATTTCCTAGTTCCAGGACCGTCCTTAAGTCCTCTTCTGTTATTTCTATAGTGTGCCCAAGTACAGTGCTTCTAATATATAAGGCTCTCTGGATCTGTCTACCACCGCATGTTCCCAAAACGACTGCTGCATCGACCGGTATGGTGTACACTGTGCTGAGATTGCTCGGTATATCCTCGATCTTCTCAGAAAAGTGATAATGCCTGAAAAGTCAGCAGCATTCCTAGAAGTCAAGTCCAAATGTGCACAAATGTTGTGCTTCGTGCTCATAACCCATCGACTCGCCATCTGTCACACAATGTAAGTTTACGTTAGTACATGTGGAAGGAAGTAAACAAAATCAATGAGTTTCCCACTTTGGTTAGTCGGGCGACTGAGCAACGAATGAACTTATCCGTGCGACTGAGTGGAACGAATGAACTTGAAAGATGAATTTATTCATACGGGCGACTAAGTCAAGCGTATGAGCATAGTCGTGCGTTTGATTCATTCGTTCAGCTCAGTCGGGCGACTGAGACTAATCGTCTTCTCAGTCGGGCGATTGGAGTTCATCAGCGTGTCCAGTCGCATACTCGACAGTTTGTCCATTCAAATTCGTGTTTTGAGCTATACTAGAAGTTAAACGTCAAAATTTAGCTCATTACACTCGGAAACTACCGATAAACCATGTTCTAACTTCTATTCGAACGTTTAAGCTAGTTTGAATAGCCTATTTGTTCATTAAGTGTTCGGTTACTGTTTGGTCTGAATTTTGAAAGATTTTGAACATCATTGATCAGTGTTATCGATAGAACACCTTGAGTAGTACCTGTATAATCAACAATGAGTGTTAGAACACGTAAACAAGAGCAGATATGGATCGAATGAAATTTTGACAGCGGTTTCTTAGGTCGGGCGAATAGAGGGGGCGATTTGGGAGAGTGAACGACTGATTCTGATTTGGTCGGTTTTTATACTAGGGCAAATCCAGTCGGGCGACTGAGTCTAGTCGCCTTGGTTAGTCGGCCGACTGAGTCTAGTCGTCTTGAACAGTCGGACGACTGAGTCTCAGTCGTGCCATCTACCCAATCGTTCATCTCCAATCGGCGATTGAAGTTCATCCAAACTACAATTTCAATCGGTCACTTCCAATCGTTCGATTTGTTTCATTCGCATACCTCATTCGCACGTTTGACCTAGTCGGGCACATTCAACCGGCCGATTGGGTTCATTCGCATTGCCCAATCTTACGATTGTATTCAATCGTACACCCCATTCGGCCGACTGGGTCATATCAGATTCAGTCGAGCGATTGGTCTATCCTTGTGCCATTTTTAAGGTATGAACTAATACTTAGTTTATTTACCAATTTATAAAACATTATGTGCAATTGAACATCTCAGACATGATCCATTTAACCACCCGATCACCTCAGACGTGATCCATTTATCCACCTGATCACCTCAGACGTGATCCATTTAACCACCTGATCACCTCAGACGTGATCCATTTAACCACCCGATCACCTCAGACGTGATCCATTTATCCACCTGATCACCTCAGACGTGATCCATTTAACCTTTCAGAAACAAGTTATTTAGATAGACATTAAGCACTTTCAGTGATGTTTAGCAGATAGCAATATACACAGTCCGACACGACACATTACACTAGGACTAAACGAAAACTTAACCTATGAATAGAAAGACATATTTTGTGATTTTGATAGGGGAGGCTTGTCTAGCTTATTTGCATTAACATTTTATCCGGAATGGACTCTCGTGGAATCAGACAGGCATATTTACCATTACTTGGAACATTAAGTGCTTATTACACTTTGCATGACATGATTGTACAGTTTTTCACTTATGGAAGACATCTAAGTTCTAACTGGGAATCATGTTTGAACTAATATGTAATTCTTATTGATTTTGAACATCAGGCGATGCAGCCACGACGATTGTCAGTATGTTTGTCCACTTAAATCCATACACAGACGTTTGACATACATCAGCGATTAATTTAATGAATTAGGTCAAACCGTATTTGTGTATACCACAGGTATATGGTAATCAATCATCCTCAGGAGATTTTTGAGCGGTCTAGGACTTAGAAGATTTGGTTCTAAAAATTTGTCAAAGAGATGCAGAACCTCAGGTCAGTGCCATCGCACAGCAGAGAGGCGCAAACAACAATGAATTCTTAGAACAAATAGGTTATGCTTAGCCTCAGGTCAGTGCCATCGCACAGCAGAGAGGTGCAATACCTATTTATCTTCTTAGAGCAGCATATTTGCATATGCATTATTTAAACGACATTTGTCATCTTTTGCTCTGTTTTTCAGGTATTTGCTCACATTTGTGGCATTAGCTTGCTCCTCACCCCTTATTGGACATTGATTGATTGTGCAGACCAGGGATACCATGGGAACACGCAACTGGTTGAATAAATTTAGTTTAAGCCTGTTCACTGATGATGTCTATGGTCTATTGTGTTGAATCTACTGACACATCGTATTGTGTCCTTACACAGCCCTAGATCTACTTTCTCCAAGTAATTACAGTACCAGTCAAAGCTTCTATCATATTCCCATTTTGGTAGACTTAGACTTCTCTGACTTATGATTTTGATGTTTTGAACCGAAAAACCAATTTGATATTCCAAGTAACTCGGTGCCTGTGTGCTATCACTTTCCAGTTTTCTCGAGTCACATTTCCAGTCTATTTGTCTATGCCTTTTCAGCTTAACTTATCTCCCCCCTTTTTTTTTTTTTTTTTTTTTTTTTTTTTTTTTTTTTAAAGTAAATAACTACTGAAATAAATCTCCCCCTAAAATTCTAAAACAGAAAATCTTTTTGTGTTTTTGGATTTTATATGACATGGAAATTAAAAAATAAAACTAAAAATAAAATAAAGAAAGAAATAAAGAAAAGACACACGTCGGACTATGAATCTGCTTCTTCAGCAATTACATCACTTTTCTTTTTAACGCCGTTGACCTCTAACAGATATAAAAATCTTGGTTTATCAAACGGTTTGGTGTAGAGGTCAGCGCGCTGAAAATCCGTGTTAATTTTAATCACATCAATTAATTGTTTTTCATAGCAATCGCGTATGAAATGATATTTAATCCCGATGTGTTTAGTTTTTGGGTGTTGAACAGGATTTTTAGTGACAGCTATGGCAGCAGAATTATCAACATAGATAGGAGTGTTAGAAAATTTCAAACCGTAGTCGCGCATTTGCTGTTGAATCCAGATGATTTGAGAGCAGCAACTTGCAGCAGCAACGTATTCAGCTTCACAGGTTGATAAGGCAACCGAGGTCTGCTTCTTGCATTGCCACGTGACTGACCGTCTTCCAAAGAACTGGCACCCTGCTGACGTCGATTTGAAATTCATCTTGCAGCCACCATAATCAGAATCGCTGTACGCAGTAAGCTCGAAGTCATCGTCATGAGGATACCACAAACCCAGTGTTGGAGTACCCTTCAGATAACGGAAAATCCTTTTTACCCCAATTAGATGATTCACTTTTGGCTTCGCTTGATATCTGGAACATAGACATGTTGCATACATGATATCTGGACGCGAGGCAGTGAGATACATGAGAGATCCAATCATCCCACGATACATAGTGGCATCCACCAGATCCCCATTCTCATCAGGAGCCACATCATGATTTGTGGCGAGAGGGGTTCCGGCAGCAGACGCATTTTCCATGTCAAATCGACTGAGAATATCGCCGACATACTTGGTCTGATGTAGGAAAATGCCGGTAGGTGTTTGATCCACTTGTAATCCCAGGAAGAACTTCATCTCTCCCATTGCACTCATTTCAAATTCTGCCTTCATCACAGATTCGAAATCTTTGCATAAAGCTTCATTTCTAGATCCAAAGATGATATCATCCACGTAGATCTGCACCAGAAGCAAGTCACCATCTTTTTCTTTGACGAACAATGTACAGTCAATCACTCCCCTGCGAAAACCATGCTTCAGCAGGTGAGTGGAGAGCTTTTCATACCAAGCTCGAGGAGCCTGATGTACCCATACAGAGCCTTGTCTAACTTGTAGACTCTATCCCGATGATAAGGATCTTCGAATCCTTCGGGTTGACTGACATAAACTTCTTCACGGATTTCCCCATGCAAGAATGCACTCTTAACATCCAGTTGATAAACTTTGATTTTCATGTAAGAGGCGTAGGCTAGAAAGATACGAATAGCTTCCATTCTAGCTACGGGAGCAAAGACTTCATTGTAGTCGATGCCTTCGACTTGTCTGAAGCCTTGAACAACCAAGCGTGCCTTGTTTCTGATCACAACACCTTGGTCATCCTTCTTGCATTTTAGTACCCATTTGGTACCAATCACCTTAACTCCTTTCGGCCTGTCAACTAGTGTCCAGACTCCAAGTTTCTTGAACTGGAGTAGCTCTTCTTGCATAGCATTGACCCAGGCCTCATCTTTCAGGGCGTCACAGACATATTTAGGCTCGATTTGTGAAACAAAACATGAGAAAGCCCCGTCATGGACGTAACCCTTTTCCATGACTGCAGCATAATCAGCAGAGTACAGCTGATTTCTTGTTTGCACACCGGATTGAATGTCCCCTATGATAGACGAGGGGGATGATTCACACTGATCCTTGTCATTGGTGTGGTAGGAACCACAACCTCATTATCCATATTGGTGACTGCTGGTTCAGTATCCGGATTTCCTGCAGCTGGTATAGCAGCTGATGATTCACTGTGTTGATTAGCTGTATGCTCAGTGTTAGAAGCAGGAGCTTCTTCATCATCTGATGAATCATCACTCTCATCATGAGCAGGAGAAGAACTTGAGGCACCAGTAGTAGGTGTGATGTTGCTTGAATCCAGATTTGGTGAGTTAAGAACATCATACATCATCTGGGTAGCCGCATCATCCTCTGAATCAAGCTGTGGAAGATTGAAGGATTTGAAAAAGCCATCATAATCAAAGAATGATGATGGTCCTTTTCCAGCAGGAGGTGTGGTGAATCTCTGAACATCCACATTGCACCACACCTCTACCTGACCCGTCGAGTTATTGTAAACTCGCTTGTCTGGGATGCTGTATCCTAAGAATATTCCCTGATCTGCTTTTTCGCTGAACTTGCCATCCTGAGTCTTCTTCAGTAATGTACATGGAGCTCCAAATGGTTCCAGATACTCCAAATTTGGCTTTCTTTTCTGAAGTAGCTCGTAGCAAGTCTTACCATGCCTTTTGACTACTAACACACGATTAAGTGTGTAGCAGGCATTTGCAACTGCCTCATTCCAGAACTGAACTGGGAGCTTTGAATCAGCTAACATGGTTCGCGCAGTCTCAATTAAGCTACGATTCTTTCGTTCTGCAACTCCATTCATCTGTGGCGTGTATGCTGAGGTGAACTGGTGAACAATACCCTTCTCCTTGCAGAAAGCATCCATCCACTGATTCTTGAACTCTGTGCCATTGTCAGAACGAATTCTCCTTACCTTCAGTTTGTAGAGTGACTCCAAAGTCGTGACGAGCACCTTGAATGATTCAAACGTTTCTGATTTAGCTTTCAGAAACATCACCCAAGTGAATCTTGAGTAGTCATCAGTGACTACAAAGCAGTACCAGTCTCCTGCTATACTCTTCGTGCTTACAGGACCAAATAGATCCATGTGTAGCAGCTCCAAGGGCATCTCAATTGTGTTGACGTGCTTGGTCTTGTGAGATTTCCTGATCTGCTTTCCCTTCTTGCAAGAGACACAAAAATCAGGAAGTTGGAAGTTCTTGACTGTAACTCCTTCAACTAGGTTGTTGTGAATCAGATGATTCATCTTCCTTTGATTTATGTGTCCCATCCTTCTATGCCATGAGATGGAGTCCTTCTCTGTAGCTTTTGAGAGGAAACATTGTGCTGTAGATTCAGAAGTAGAAGCATTAGACATATCCAAGACATATAGATCATTGTACCTAGATGCAGACATCAAAACCTGCTTCTCTGGAATCTCCATCTCCTTTTTCAGTATGTAACATTTTCGATTGTCAAACATAACTTTGAATCCCTTGTCACATATCTGAGATACTGAAAGTAAATTGTTTTCCAGTTGTTGGACAAAATTTACTTTATCAAACTTTACCTTCTCATTACCTACTTCGCCCTGAGCGGTAATGTATCCTCCTTTATTTCCAGCAAATGAAACGTGTCCCCCTTTAATTTGTTTTACATTGAAAAGAAGGGACTTGTTTCCTGTCATGTGCCTGGAAGCTCCGCTATCCACAATCCATGTATTTGTTGAAGCACTGTAGCGGACAACCTGCACATAATTGAAAAAATCAGTTAAGGAGGGGGACCCAAGCCTTGACTGGCTTGGGTTTCCCAGAGGAATCAACCATCATGAATTCAACCCACTGTCCTTTATCAGTAGGTGGAATCTCAACTTTCAGATTGTCCTGGCTGTCAGACACACCAGATGTCTTTGCTTTCCATAGACCGTCCCTGTGTAAGGATTGTTTATGATAAACTTTAGGCTGATTAACAGTTTGAGTATATGATTTAGATTCAGAAACAGTTTTTCTTGCCGGTGTCACAGCCCTGTCGGGGACTTGTCTGTGTTGTCTTTCACGAGGGGGGGACGAAAACGACTTAGAAGGTGTTTTATACCTAATGGGTGTTTTCGATCTCACCGGGGTCTTAGATCGCTGTTTTGAATCTACTTTGACTTTGTCGGTTAACTCAACTTTAATTCTTGGTGTCTGATAGCGTGGACAATTGGTTGAAATATGACCTCGCTTACCACAAGTATAGCAGGATCTCCATTCATCAGGACTAGGAGATCTCTTGTGGGGCGGTGAGTAAACCTCAGGAATGGGTCGTTTGGTCTCAGTCTTTGAATATGTACCCTCTTTAACAAATTTAACTTGTTTAACATTTTGATTAAATTGTCGTTGAGGTTGAACATTATCCCTTTTCACTGGTTTAGCTTGAGTGGATTTAGAAATCTTGGTTTGAGTAATATTTGACTTTGATTCTGAACCAAGAGTTGTTTGTTCAGTTTCTTCCACCCGTTTCTCAACATTGATCGTTCTTGATGTTGAGGTTTCTGATTATCATCCGAAGAAGCGGACTGAACTGCAGTGTCCGGATCACTCACCAAAGGAGTTGTCACCACATGATCCTTGATTTGATTATTATTAATTGGACGTTGTTTTGTGTTCAAAAGGATTTCATGTGGTGGTGGAACTACCTTGTAACCCAAACCCTCCCCATTGTTGCGTTCTTTAACCAAGTTTTTCAAAATGTGCGAAGAACTCGCGAGACTATGTAGTTTTTGTTGCAATGACTCATTTTCTACCTGTAAGACTGCTTTTTCCTTTTTAGTTTCTTCAATGGTCTTTAAGTAGAATTTGATGTCATTTTCTTGGTTAAATACAACAACTTCAGTTTCCTTTAGTTGTTTCTGCAACACATCTAACTTTTCTTTATAACTGCTCTCATTTTGTTTTAATATACGATTAGCTTCTGAGCACAGTTTTAAGTCATTTACTAAGTTATCATTGTGTTCTAATAACCTAGCAAACTTTAGATCAATGCTTTCTCTAAATTTATCACAATTGCCACAAACATGTTCATCAAATAATTCATCTTTAGATTTTACCTGTGTGGATGACGATGTTCCAGCCATGAAAGCATTCTGAGACGTAGATTGAGCTTCAGATTCTGAATTCAACTCATTCTTGACTATTTCATCAACAGCATCAAATGTCTCTTCCAATTCAGCAGTATCAACTTCGGCTGAGCTTTCACCTTCACTCGCCGAGTCCTCGTTCAAGTCTTCCACAGATGCTATGTTAGCTTCATCAGACACGAATCTAAATGACCAATCTTGTCCTTCGTCTCCTTGTGCACCATAGCTTTAGAATCACTTCCCGTGGATGCTGGTTTCTTGTCTCTATCTTGCCTGTTGAACGAAGAGAAAGGATTCCCATTTCCAGTCTTCTTAGGCTTTGAACACTCCCTTTTGAAATGGCCCTTTTCTCCACAATTGAAGCACGTGACTTTAGACTTGTCAAAACCAAAAGTTGTATCTTTAGTAGCCACTAGATTCTGCCCTGTTTTCTTCACAAATTTCTTGGCTCTTCGGACAGCGCTTGCAAGAGCCCACATGATGTCCATTCTTTCCAGCTCATTCTCATCTACTTGCTCATAATCTTCATCAGCAAGGTGGCAATTACCAATTTTGCCTGCCACCAAACCATCATAAGAATGCACAACAGCAGCCAGAAGATCCATGTGCTCTTTAGCAACCTCCACTGTTACCTTTCCCAGATTTTCTGTAGTTAACTTTGCTGATTGAGTAACAATAGGGCTTTGACTAGCTCCAGATGCACCAAGAGTTTCATTTGCAGATGATGAGCCTTGTTCAACAGTTGAAGAGACATTGGACACGAAGGCTGTTTGCAAAGGTGCACCAGATGACTTTGCAGCAGGGGTGGACGTGGAAGCAACATTGTAGAGTGAGGGGTCCTGAGCATAAGAGCCCTTCTTAGCCTTGTATTTTTGTCGCACTTCCTCCTCTTTCAGTTTTAGAATAAAGTCATTGATATCCAGGGTTTCTAAAACTGAATTGTATCGAAGAGTAGAGATGAACGAATCCCACTTTGCAGGTAGACCATCTGCCAAGCTTAAAACCTTGTCTTCCATTGAAGTCTTAACACCATGAGTGTTAAGTTCACTCATCAGATGGTAGAAACGATCGATGATCTCATCCAAGCTTTCATTCCCAATTGCTGAGAAGTTATCAAACTCCTTCTTCAAAGCTTTGCCTTTCAGTGCCTTTAAGTTAGAATTTCCTTCATACCTCTTTTCAAGGACTTCCATCAATTTCTTACTTTGTTTGTGCTCTGAGTACTGATGAAAAATAGGCTTGGGAATGGACTGAGTCAAAATAGCATAAGCCTTCTTCTCTGCATTGTAGGCAACCTTTTGTGTGTCAGATAGTCCACTCAAAGTCAAAGGAACACCATCAGCCCCTACTGGTATTTTATAACCCACCTCAATAGAGTTCCACAAGTTAGTATCTACACCATTAAGATAGATTTCAAAACGTTGTCTCCATTGTGGAAAGTCCTCTATTGTCAATAGTTTAGGTGGCTTGTTATGGTTCCCTATTTCATTTTCCAGTAACAACAAATTCTGAATTCGTGAATCCTTTCCAGCTGACATGGCATAATGTTCTGAGTCCATCTTTGAACAAAGTTAACTTGAGAATTACACTGCTGTGCGAATGGGCTACAAGCGATTGGACTCAAACGTACGATTGAAACAGACGACTGAGAGATTTAGACGACTGAACAAACCGAACGACTCAGATGTGCGACTGGAGTGGGCGATTTACTCAATCGGGCGATTTACACTGCGATTGACTCAACCGGGCGAATGGACTGGCGAATGAGTTCAGTCGTACGATTAAGATAATCGTGCGACTGGGTCGGCTGAAAACGCGATTTTTGAACACTTTTGACCTAGAACGCAATTCTTTGCACCCTAGACGGCTGAAACTCGAAAAACACTGACTTTTCTGAACATGCAAACGTAAAGACTCGATTTTTAGCCAAAAGAATGAATCTTTTTGCGTAAAAACGTAGACTTTTTCACAAAAACGATTGAATCAACGAAGAATCAAGAGCCAAGGCTCTGATACCACTTGTTAGGACCTAGCACGTACGGAGTACTAACAGATTCTTCGTTGTACCGAATCAAATAGTGCGGAATCCTATTTGATTGGCGATCCAATCAGTGAGAACGAAATCAAGATCAATCCTAACGATTAGAAAACGTTATAAATTGACTCGGAATGATCTGAAACGCTCTATGAAGTTGGAATGGTCGAACAGCACGTTCTGGGGCGATTAGGGTTTCTCGTATTCGAAGTGTTACATTTTTCCACGAATTAAGTGGTATTTATAGGTTAGGTTTTCTCATTCGGGCGACTGAACCATTCGGATGGTTCAGTCGTGCGATTAAGATATGCGGTTGACCCATACGTACGACTGAGACTTCAATCGTAAGACTGGTTCAATCTCATGCTTCAGTCGTGTGACTGAGCTATTCGCATGAAGTTATTCATGCGTATGGTCCATTCGCATGGCCCATTCGCATGATAACTATATCATGTTAAGTTTGAATGTGTTAATCATTACAACATTATGCATACCTATTCAAACAAAACCAAACCTATATAATTAGTCAATACTTAACCCATTAATGAAATATGTAAACATTATAACCAACCACATGTATTTCATTAAGCATCATTCAATTACACATAGTCAAGACATTTTACATTCAACTCAGAATCTAGGGACACATGTATCAACAATATATATATATATATATATTTTTAAGTAATAAATGGTTTAGTTATTTATACCTATATATATATATATATATTTATATATTGATCTTTTAGTAATTAAATCACTTATTATGATTATACAATGTTATAATTGTTTAGTATATATGTTTATACATATATATATTCAAGCAATTTAATTGTTTAGTTAAATATATATATACATATATACATATATATATATATATATATATTTATACATAGTTCTTTTAATAGCTAATTCATTTATATTGATTATTATATACAATGTTATAATTGTTTAGTATATACATTATATATATATATATATAATTAAACAATTTAATTGCTTAGTTACTTATATATATATATATATATATATATATATATATATTTATACATAGTTCTTTTAATAGCTAAATCATTTATATTGTTTAGTATATATATTTATATGTATATTCAAACAATTAAATTGTTTGATTACTTATACCTATAAATATATATATTTGTATATAGTCCCTTATAATAGTTAAATAACTTATTATAATTATTATATACAATCCTTAAAAATCGGTTCAACGTACAATTTAATCAAGTTTTATTTCTCTTACGCGCTAACAATTGATTATACCAAGTATAATCCATTCGTTCCATTAAACCGATCACGTTATTAACATGTAATAAATACGAATAATTATTAAATCATATTAGACCTACAATTAATCATCAAACAAATTATAACGCGCTACTTTATTTCGTTTAGGTGCGTTGTGACGTTGTGTTGGAAATCTTATTCGTGGTTATTCGTATTACATCTACAAGTCTCCTTATTAAACACGTGAGTTCTTATGCCCCGCTTTACGATTATTACACATCTTTCGGGGTGAAACATGTTGCTTATACAAACTTACACATACACGTTTTGATACTTATTACACACGTGCAATTCTTACATAGTCGTGGTTGTTTGGATATGTTTAGTATTATATGAGATGTGACATACGTGTGCAATCATTAACTATTGCTAGCCTAGCGAAGTCTTAGATCTTTGGGCCTGACAAGCCTATTTGGTGCTAAAGTCGATGTATTGCCGACTCCTAGGAGCCGTATGCTTGTGCACTAGGGAACCAAATACACTTAGCTAATCATGCTTATTCATATTATTCAGTCGAGGCTTGATTGTAACTATGCATGTTCTATATACTTGCTATCTTGTGACCATTGACTAGAATTGCCATATTTTGTATACTTATTGTATTTAAAACCATGAGAATTCACCAACTAGTTAGTTGACTTTATTTTCAACATGTTTCAGGTAATGTGCAAGCTTAGCAATGATTGAAGGAATGCATAAACCTAGATCATGGACCTAGGCTTAATAAAGACGATTGAATTCTTGTTTTTGTTTGATTTATTTTTGAGACATTGATGTATGTGGTGATTGAAAACAATTGATTAATGGCATTTCATACTTTAACATAGCGTTATGTGGCTGTGAACAATCTTAACCCTCGCACCTCGACGTTTCCGCCGTCAAGGTTGGGGTGTGACACCCGACACAATGGTGACTTGTGTCGTGGTTAGTCAGTTCCACAACTATCATAGTCTTATTGATTCTAAATCCAAATACACAATGTTCAAATATGGAAACAAACGACAAATATTACATATGCAAATCTATTGAAATCCTGAGGTCTCTGCTAAGGCATCTGCACTAGCTATCCTCTTTGATTATGTTCACCTGAAAAGATATGCTCAAAAATGTCAACACATAATGTTGGTGAGTTTCGCAGGTTTAAATTTAAAACATTTGATGCTGTATAGAATTTGATATGGAATCATACTGCAAGCACAAACCACATAACATGTGTTTAAAGACAACCAAACCTAATGACGTTATGCATATAAATCTGATGGAATATATTCACCCATGGCCTGATTGCTGGCAGCTGTAGTCGGTAACTCACAAGTTAAACCGATCTGTCGAGGGTGGGGGTGTCAACCCAGTAGTACTACCAATACCTAACCGTTGGTTCCCAAACCCGGGAATTAATGGTTGTATGAGTGTTCCCAAAAATAACACCATGTATGCATGCAAAACAGTATCACGTTGATTCGAAGTATGAAAACAGAATATACAGTGTACAGCATTGAAAATGGGTGAGCATACTTTTCCCCCATTGATTGAAAACAGTAAAAACTTGTATAAACATAAAAAGGGGCCACGAAACTCACCTTGAATTGATGTAATGCACAAAGACTTCACAGAATAAAGCAATGCTCGATCAACACGATCAACACCTATTATTGATTATAACTAAGCCTTCAAGACATTTTCAGCGCAAATAGATGTGTTTGATTGAATTCGTGCCGGTTCGGTTTGACGTCCATGATTAGTTATATATACATTTGTGTTTGATTATATACCTAATGATATTAGGATTTAAATTGGATTGTGGTGGGATTTGGACAAGTAATAAAATTACTTGTATTTCTGATTTATTCGAAAGAAATATATCATTTAAATATATTATGTATATATTATTTGTAATCGTATAATTCAATAATAATTTATTAATTTAAAGTATAAAAATATAGCCTATAATTATATTTATAAATGATTTGTGAAATTATATTTTATATAATTTCTATGGTTTTTCCATGATTATTTCATGATTTAATGTTTATTTTTATAAAACTTAATTATTTATATTATTATAAATAATATTTTATAAAGATTTTAAGGTTTTAAATAAAATAAGTTTTCAGAAAATAATTTTTGTGAGTTTTAAAATATGGAAAGTTCATAAAATTTATTTTATAAATTTTAGAAATTTTTGTATAATTTTTAGAAGCTTAAAAGGCTTTAAAAAAATAAATGCAGTGGCCCGGGGTCGAACCCGGGACCTCACTGTTAGAATGCACACCCCGAACCAGTACACCAAAGGCCTTAGCCGCGTCTAAACCCGGCCCCAATTGTTTTTAAGTCAACTCTCCCAGTTTTCCCCCAATTCAATCGAAACCCTAAATCGAAATCAATCAAATTGAACCCCGAATTGATTCTGTTAATGACCAAATTCATGGGGCTTTTGTTCCCCATGATAAAACGAGTAGAATGATGTATTCAATTACCTGTTTTGTTTCGAAATGATGCTAAGAACAGTGAAGAACAAGCCGCGGTATAGCTCGAGATTGAATGTTGATCAATCCTTGATAAAAATCAAATTACATGTACAGACAGCTTCGAATGATGTCAATGATCAAAAGCCCTTTGTTAATTGTGGTGTATATGGGTCGGAGTGTGGTGTACGGTTAGTTGCAGGTCGCAGATGAAGTTGATGATAGGATTCAGTGTTCGTGTGTGTTTTGTTTGCAATTAGAAGCTGTGTTCGAATTATTGATTGATAAAGTTCGTGTTGATTGAATTATTTTTGATTAAAGTGGTGTGTAAGTGGTTTATTTAGCCGTTTGGAACGGTCGGAAAAAGTGACAAAGATTGTAGCCGTTAATTTGACCGTTTCTACGCGTTTTGGAGTGTGCTCGGGTTCAACTCTTGTTCAGGGAACGATTCCATGTAATTTGGGCTATTAAAATCGAGTTTTAGGTGGTTTTTGGTGGTCGCCGGAGTGTTGCCGGAATCCTCGCCGGAATTCCGCCGGAAAAACGAAAGGGGCGGGGGGTTGGGTTTGAAAATTTCAAAGTTACAGATTTGGTCCCTGCGGTTTCATTGTTATTATTTCATGTTATATAATTTCTTTTGAAGTTTCAGAATTGTTAAAATACCCCCCTAGACTTTATGTTTATTATTATTATTATTATTATTATTATTATTATTATTATTATTATTATTATTATTACTTCTATTATTTTTTGTAATTATTGAAATTAATAACGCATTAAAATTTAATTGTTTATAAAAAATACCGGATGTTACAATCCATATCTTTTGTATTTTTGGAACGGGAACCGATCATAGAAACCGCTCTGGTTGTGTATATTTGAATCAGTCCGGTTGTTTGTATTTAAACCTTTTGATTACCAGTTGGATCGGTGAACCGGTTGAAAGTGAACAGTGATTGGACCGGATTTTAAAAAAAATTAGAGTAAAATGTTATTTTCGTCCCTCATGTTTGTTGAATTTACTATTTTAATCCAAAAACATTTTTTTACCATTTCAGTCACTGTAGTTTATCAAATATTGTCATTTTCATCCACTCCACTAACTCCGTTAAGATTTTCGTTAAATATGAAGATATTTTAGTATTTTTAAAACTTTAATTATCCAACTAAAATAAATTAATCAATTAATATTCAATTAAAATTAAAAAATATATATGAAGAGACTAGTGAGACCGAACGATTGATTTAAAATATTCGATTAACTCTAACTCATGTTGTTCGATTGGGGTATATTTTTGAAATTCAGTTAAACTTCATATTTTGTTCTAACATGTACATTTATTCGATTGAGATCTATTGTGGGATTGAGGTCTGCTATTCTCACACTTTGTTTGATTGAGATATGATATTGTTATGTTACGTGACAACAATAGACCTCAATCAAATAAAATGTGACAACAATAGATATCAATCGAACAACGGTGCACTTTTGAACAAAACATTAAATATAAATTGAAATGTCACAACAGACCTCAATTGAACAACATAATTTAGAGTTAATCGAAACTTTTAAATTGAAACGTCTGGTCTCACTAGTCGCTTCATATATTTTTTTGTTTTAATTAAATATTAATTGATTATTTTATTAAAATTGGATAAAAGACTAATAACCATCATATTTAACTGAGAACTTAACGGAGTTAGTTGAGTGGATGTAAATGACAACATCTGGTAAACTATAGTAACTGAAATGGCAAAAAAAAAGTTTTTAAATTGAAATAGCAAATTCAACAAAACATCAGGGACGAAAATGACATTTTACTCAAAAAATTATGTTATTTAAAATCTTAATTTTTATTAATTTAGTGCTTTATATATATTTTAGTTAAGGGGTAACTTTGTAAATAACAATTAATTTTCAAAAGTGTTCCAAACTTCAAATTAGGTGACTCAGTTTCAAAAGTTTCCAATTAGGTCACTTAGTTTTATATTTATATAATTAAAACTCTTAACATGTTTTTTAGCATGTTATAATTTTGGTTTCAATTAGAAAATATTTTTTTCTATCTTTTGATGCTGATATGGAACGTTGACGTAAATTTTAGGTACTTTTTTATTTTTTTCATAATTAACATGTTTTTTATTTTTTAATATAATTTTAAATATAGAATATAAGTGCTTTATACAACAGTTATACTTTTATCCCATTTAATTAACTTCTTTTAATTATTGTATTATTTGATACACATTATTAATACATTATTTAATAATAATATCCTTAATTCACTTTATTAAATTTTATTTTAATTTATAGTTACTAATCATATTTTTATAACTAAATACTATTTAAATTAAGTATTAGTTTATTTAAATACTTATATCTATACTACTTGTCACACCCCGACCGAAGGCGGAATCATCGGATCGGACGAGGAAATGATTGATTGTTCATAACACATGGTTGTCTAATAGTGGAAATAATATTAAAATCAGATTACAAGATAACATAAGTTTAACATACACAAATACAACAATTGAAACCACAAATAGTAATTGTCTTTTATTTTGACTAAGTCCGGGTCTTAAATGAGCAGGTAGAAGTCCACAATCTTGCTTAACCTGAAATCATGTGAGAAAATAAAGTCAGCTAACGAGTTAGCTGGTGAGTAGTCACAGTTTTGAATATACATATAGATTGATTGATTGATTGAGAATAATCCAATTCAAAAGGTAACGTTAAGA
>CM044017.1:9266929-9336929 GCA_024085815.1 Flaveria linearis | reverse complement strand
GTTGGGCGGAAAATCGAGGGGGTAGTTGGGCGGGTGGTTTGGGTTTTAGGAATTACACAAATGGTCCCTATACTTCTAAGTTTTTATTATTTCATGCAAAAACCTTTTAAATCAGGTTTCTATAATTACAAAATAACCCCTTAACTTCTTTAAATCCAGATTTAATAAATTTTATAAATTATTATTTTTAATATTATTATTATTATTATTGTTATCATTATTTTTATTATTATTATTAATCATACTAAATAATAAAATGGATTAATTTGCGATGGTATTAACCGAAAAAAAAAATTCGGGTTGTCACATTATCCTCTTGTTGAAGAAATTTTCGTCCCGAAAATTAGAACACACGCGTTAACGAACTACTAGCAAGCAAGCTGGTCAGTGAGTAAGCTGATTAGTTATCTAGAACATAGGCAAGATAGGGTCTCCGGGAGTTTCTGAACAAACCGTAAGGTTTCGTGAGAGCTATTTCTTGCTCACGGTGTAGATACGATGACTTATACTGACTACAACGTTACCACCCGACCAAATTCACCGGACTTAGCATGCACGACAAATTACAATTACGTGTGCACCCGTAATGGTAATTTGCTTTGCATGATCACCCCGGTTCCTCCTATCAGGTTAACATATCTTGTCAAGTACAGTGGTCATCAATGATAGAAGTACCAAGTATGTATGTATTATATCGGGGTTGTTTAATCAAAGTATACGAAAGGATCAGTAAAGTTTTGGGTATCATTGACACGCCAAGGTAATTTGACCCATTTGCCTTAGAGACCTGTGTATTGACCATAGTTTATCACTCATCCCAGAAATCCCCAGGTAAGCATACCAGGTCTCGCAATGAGATATATGCGATATGCTTGCCTTAGCCCGAGGGCCTTTTGCCAGGAAATCCAGAATACAGGTGTCTATGTGTCACACAAATCACGAAGAACATTTAGGCGATGTCAAATGAACACAAACTCTCCCGTGACTCACAGTAACTTGGAGCCACCATCCCGGTAGCCATATGCTCACAGGGATATGTTAAAGCAAAAGTTTTCAGGTAATTAAAAGTTTGGGAAACCTTGTAAGTAACCCTTTTCCCGTGACTCACAGCAACTCGGAGTCACCATCCCTGTAGTCGTAAGCTCACAGGGATATGTTAAAGCAAAAGTTTTCAGGTTACTCGTAAGTAATCCTTCCCGTGACTCACCGCAACTCGGAGTCACCATCCCTGTAGTCGTAAGCTCACAGGGATATGTTAAAGCAAAAGTTTTCCGGTTACTCGTAAGTAATCCTTCCCGTGACTCACCGCAACTCGGAGTCACCCTCCCTGTAAACGAACACTTACAGGAAGACACCAAAGCAAACGGTTCTCAAGCAGATAAAAACCAGTAAGGCATGCAAACAAAACCAGCTAACAAAACTAAACGTGTCTATATGCGTGTAACTAAGGCAACGGCTATAGTCTAAATGCAATGCAAATGAGATGCAATGTCAATTTAGTTCGCTATAACCAATGGCTCTGATACCAATCTGTCACACCCTCAAATTTCCACAAACGGGGTATTACCGTTAGGCGTGTGACTTCCAGGATCTCAGCCACTAGTTACACCAAACGACACGTTAATTGTAAAACATAATTCATTTTAAAGTTTAATATTACCAAAGACCAAGTTTTTAAAGTAAACATAACAGAAGTTGCGGAAGCATAGTAAATCTTAATTGTTTAAATGGCGCAACACGCGCAAACCGAATAAATGAAAGTTACTGAAAAATATTAAATAAGCCACGTGAGATAATAAATGCATGAGTGAATGCTCCTAATCGTGCGCGTCTTGTGAACCTGAAAGAAACATGCTAAAGTGTCAACACAAGGTTGGTGAGTTCACAGGTTTTGATAAACAGAACATAAAGTAAACCGATACAGTAAACAAAGTAATATCAGTAGGTAGCTAGTCTACTAAACCAGTTACTCAGTGTACGAAGTTCGAACCGAAGCTGACAATCGAAACTGAACGCCTCGGCTGTGAATACCAGGTCACAGCAACAGAACTTAGGTCAATTAAACACCCGTTTGACGAACGTTGTGCTAGCGCGACTAGCCGGGTGGGGTTTGTCAAACCCAGTAGATCTACTCAGAATTGCCTCGCTATACTACATACATTAACGGTTCGAGAGTGAGGACTTTAGTGGTATCACACTAGTAAACCGGTGATATTACAATAATACTGATCAACGAAAATGAAATTGTTTCCACGTTTCTACTTGCGTAGTAACGGACCGAATGAAATTGTTTCCACGTTTCTACTTGCGTAGTAACGGACCGAAGGGCAAAGTATACGAACATAGTATCATGTATATGCAGTATCACAACAATCCAATATAATGTAACGTTTATGAAAACAACATGTTTCTCTCCCCCAAAAATAGTATAAAGTAAAAGTGGGGCTGTAAACTCACCTTGGATCGATGTAATGTATACGAACAAGAACTTCAAAGAATTGGGCAATGCACGATCAAACACGTTCAATACCTATTATTGTTTGTAATGGAGTCTTTAATATAATACGAATATATTTGGTAAGGTTTTGGTCGATTTGTTTTAACACGTGGCACACACAATTAGATGTATATATATGTTACAATATTTTTATAGATTTGTATTAACAAATAATTATCAATAAGCATTAAGTTTTACCAAATAATTATTTACATTTTGATTTCACTAAAAGGGTTTCATATATGTATTTAAATTTTTAGAATTAAATATAAAAATGATATGGTTTAATTATATAATTTATAATTATCCAAGAATATTTACAAATAAGGATAATCGCATTTATAGTATTTTGATTAATAATAAGGTATTAATATATTTTACAAGAAATAACCCACAATTTCATTTGTAAATAATTTGTGAATTTATAAAATATATTAATCTATATTTAAATATAATGTTTATTTTATAGAAATAACTATTTATAATATTATAAATAATTTATGTACAATTTCTATGATTTTTATGATTATTGCATAGTTATACACGATTTAGAATTTATTTTACAAAAATAAGTATTTGTAACACTTTTAAATAATATTTTATAAAATTTTATTAAAGTTTTTAAATAAAATAAATTTACAGGAAACTGTTTTGTAAGATTTAAAATAAGGGGAACTTATAAAATTTATTTTTATAATTTTTAGGAATTTTTCCATATTTTTAAAGTATTTTAAAAAGCTTAAAAAAAATAAAACAAATAAAAAGAGGCTGCCCGGGGTCGAACCCGGGTCCTCTCCCTGCCCACACACACACCGAACCAGTGAACCAAAGGCCTCAGCCGCACAATAGCTCGGTCCCAAATCCTTTAACACATCCCTGCCGAATACCCCCAAATCATATAAACCCTAACTTCGATCCGAATCAAATTGAAGCCCGAAATTCGAATGATCACTGCAATAGACATGGGGCTTTTGTTCCCCATGTCAAATCGAGTGTATACATATGTTCAATTACCTGATTGATCATGATTCGAAGTGGATCAATACGAAGAACAAGCCGCGACTACAGTAAGGTGGATTCATGGTTCAAACGTTGTTATTAATCAAATTAACTTTGCAGGAAGCTTCTAATGGTGATGTAGATGCAAAGCCCTTGTCAATTTTGAAGCTTGAAGCCTGAATGATGGTGTTCGACCAAGCTGCAGGTCGTGCGGTTTATGTGTTTCATTGATGATGGTTAAGCATGTTTTATACTAAATTGAAAGTGGAAGTTTATTGGAGACAGATATTCGATTGTTTGGGTGCGTTTTACTTTGATTATAATAGCGATTTTAGTGCGCGATTGTGAAGTTGGTCGGCCGAACTTTCGGTCGAGTGGAAATCGCACTACTCGGCTTTATTTTGTTAAATTTGTTCGTGGGTTAGGTTCGTATCATCCACTAGAAGATGTCGGGACGATTTAATTGAGTTAAAAACTAGTATTGTGGACGTTTGGGGGTCGCCGGAGCCGCGCCGGATCTTCACCGGCCGGCGACCGGAAAATCGAGGGGGTAGTTGGGCGGGTGGTTTGGGTTTTAGGAATTACACAAATGGTCCCTATACTTCTAAGTTTTTATTATTTCATGCAAAAACCTTTTAAATCAGGTTTCTATAATTACAAAATAACCCCTTAACTTCTTTAAATCCAGATTTAATAAATTTTTATAAATTATTATTTTTAGTATTATTATTATTATTATTGTTATCATATTTTTATTATTATTATTAATCTTACTAAATAATAAAATGGATTAATTTGCGATGGTATTAACCGAAAAAAAAAAATTCGGGTTGTCACAAACACCGCCGACCTTTTCTTTCTCCGGTGTGTACTCACACACCGACACTGCCAACTCGCGCATGCCCTTGCGGACTACTTTGCTAGTTATTATCACAGGCAAGCGCGAGGGGCGTTGGTGGGCGGGAACATCGTTTCCCGCATCGCTCGGGGCCTAGGGTACGCTCATGCCATGTCCTAGCTCCCTACCACCGATTCCTGTGCGTGTGGCAAACCGGGCCACCACCACTGGGATGAGGATCGTTCGGAGGTTCCCTGACGACACGTGGCACCTGCTCAGTAGATACCATGAGCTAGTGGCATGGGTGCCCGAGCCGTTGGTGGACCCACCCGAGTTGGCGGGGGCTGAGGTCCACGTTCAGGTTGCCCACGAGCAGGCAGGTGGCGGGGAGGATCAGCCCATTCCTCCGCCGCACGACCAGGACCCGCCCCAGCATCCTCAGGGCGTGTACCATGCCGTGCGACTGCCTGCTCACGCTATAGATATGCTTCAGGACACGCAATCCAGGGTCACGAGGCTGGAGGATATGCTGGACTGGGTCATCCAGCACATTGTCGCTGACTATGCCGCTTCCTGTACGCCGTTGTTATCACAGCCACCGAGGCGGTTAGGCCATGACGGTGCTGGCCCATCTGGCGCGGGCGGGTCTGGTCAGGGCAGTGATCCAGAGATGACGGATTAGATAGGTATTTTGTTTGTATTTTATTTTTTTTGTATGTAAAAACTCATTGTATATATATATGCAGTTTCAGTTATGATGGCTTGTATATTTGGTTGTGTTGTTTGGTTGTGTTTCTTTGTTTGTTTGTTTTATATTTGTAATATTGATAATGTTAATTGTATATGTTTGATAACAACTGATTTTTACGATTAGGTTAACCATGTGATAAAATAACAACCAACTTGTTTAATAAATAATTAAACACAAAAATTACTTGTAATATGATAAATTAATAATAAACACAAAACACAAACTTGTATGTTATGATTAGGTTAACATGTGATAAAATAAAAATAAAAACAAACTAGTATGGTTACTCAAATTTAGAAAATATATACAATATGTCTGTATAGTGACAACCGATTTTTACAAACTCGTAAACAAATTAAACACAAAACCGTCATATTAATAATAAATAAATACTTGTAATATGATAAATTATTAATAAACACAAAACATAAACTTGTGAGTTACGATTAGGTTAAACGTGTGATAAAATTAAAATAAAAACAAACTATTATGATTAAAAAAATATAGAAAATAATGCAATATGTCACGGTTTGGCCAAACCGTGACATATAGCCCTCCAAAACCCTAACTGCGCACAATCAATTCCCATTAATTACATACCCAATAATTGGGCAATAATTGCAACAGATCCCCAGATTAGTCTGGACTCTAACTGTCATGGTTAGGCCTCACCGTGACAGTTAGGCCTCACCGTGACAGTTAGGTCTCACACCCGATTGAACGGTCACGGGGAGCCCTAACCGTGACTGTTTGAATCGGTGAGGCCTAAAAAATCTGCGGTGTGCGCAGAATTTCTCTTTTTTTTCGTTTGAGCATACTTTTTCTAGCTTGTCTCGGGCCCTTAAATGCTCAACACTAGCGTTGCTGTATTTCTCTATGACATCACTCTCTCAACCTCCACATCCGTTGGGTTGAATTGAGACCCAAGCTTGTTAGGTTAAAACAATGATATTAAATCATAGTAAAAATTAAAATAACAGAGTATGAAAAGATGTCGAAATTGGTATTTTAGACACAATTTAAGACACTTAGACATATAATTCCTTGTAAAAAATTTTATAATATCAAAATTATCTTATAAACATGATGTACAAGTTGTCTAAGCATATTAAATATTTATTGATAAGTTTAATAAATTTTATTAATATTGTAGACTTTAAATTTCATTAACATTGACAACATTGAATTTATAAATTATTCTTTGAATTTATATAAATTCATATTCATAGAATTTATAACAATATCATGTTCTAAATGTAAAATCATTATAGAAAAGCACCCAAACATGAAAAAGTATTTTTTATGACCTATACATTTTAAAAATATATTGGTAAATTCCTGACATCAATATCTTTGGTAAATCGCAATCTTTTTGTAACACTTTTCTGACTAAACCTATTTTGATCTATTATCAACCCGATCAAAACGTCCGATTTGTCACCACTAATCTTTTTTTAAGGATTGAGATGAGCCAATGATTGTGATATTACATATATATATACATATGTATATATATGTATATATATATGTGTGTGTGTGTATATATATATATATATCTGTGTAAATGTGTGTATTATATTGGGTAAGAAAAAAATGTTAACACTCTATTATTGCAATAACCATGTTAATTTTTAAAGATCAATCAAAATAATTATTTTTATGTTGAAATAACTTCATTAATATACAAAATATGTTCTTTTATGAATATATGTAAATTTATAAGCGTAAAAAAGTTACACTAGTGTAAGTTACACTAGTGTAAGTTACACTTACATCTGTAAATATTTACCTAGTCTAAGTAACTTACACATGTCGTAACTTTTTTATACTTGTAAATTTACAAGTATCCATAAAAGAACATAACGTTATATATCTATAATGATGTTATTCCAATAAAAATAATTATAATTTTAATTAATCTTCAAAAGTTAACACGATTATTATAATAATAGAAGGTTAACATTTAATCATTACCCTATATATAAGAAGTGTACTGTCTTTCTCTAGTCTTATTGTTAGGTGTTTGATCTCTGCTAGATCAGATACCCAACCCGCTTGTTCTGCCATTGCCACCTCTATTCAACTACTAAGGAATCTATGGGATCATAATTTTTTTATTTGCTAATTCTATGTATTATACTACTTTTAAAACAACCAGCACAAGATTGACACATTTGATAGTTTTTTACTACAGATAAACTTCACTTTATCTTAAATAAACAAGAATGTGTTTTATCATACAGATCATAAACCCTGGATTTGATATATGTTTTGTTGAATTGTTGTTCATAATAACTTTTAATATTATCGATTTAAAAAGCAAGTATGTGGAAAAAATACATATAAAATATATTTTATTAAATATTAAATTATTCTACAAATATTGATATTTATATTCAAGTTAACAAAATTTGTTTTTTCTTTTGATCTCTAAGTGTAGCAGACGGATTTATCTTTCTACAGTCATCACTTGTATATCACTCACATTTTCAAAAAATACATACATATCAGACGTTAAAGATGAGCAGATAGATAAACCAAAAACATAAAGCAAAACAAATGCACCCATAACAACCCGTGAGCATTTCAGTATAATAATAATATAATTATTATTATTAAAAAATGTACACACCATATAAATGGAAAAAATTGAAATTTTAAGACTTATACGCCTTTAAAATGTTTCTATTTATTTTTAATAAAATGTGGATGTGAATAATTTAGAGTGGATATATGGATAGGAATGGTTTGTACTGTTGTTTGTTATTGTTACTTTATCTGCTCTTTAAAGCCGTTTTTATCGGCTACAACATACTTTCAAGATACCAAAATCTAATGATGCAATTGTATTACTTTTTATATATATTATATATTTGGGTGTGTGTAGTTGATAAAATTTCTCAACATTTCTCTCTAGATCCAATTTCCCAAAAAAATCTATTTTTCACACTAGTAAAATCTTCTAAACATTTTTAAATAAGAAAATAAAATAATATTCATTAGGTTGTAGGTTTTTTAACAACATTTTTTGACTCTTAAATACCACCTAACCATACACTTGTAAGGATTTAAACTCACATTAAATTTATAATTATCAATCATCAATGACATTATACTACAAGCCACGCATTATGTCGTACCTAAGGGTGTGGTATGTGGTCTTGGTGAATGATGGAGATTAAAGATGGTGGATGATTACAACGATGGACGGTGGTGCGAGGTGGTGTGGTCTAATAAAAGAAAACGTTAGATAAGATGTACATTTGTTAAACCTTATTCAAGCAAAGAACATATTGTTTATGCAAATTTCTTTGCACTAGGATATGTAACTAATGGGTGTTTGATAATGTCTGAATAATTAAGTGCTGAACCAATAAGAGGTCTGAATTATTAAGTGTTGAATCATTAAGAGGCCTGAACCATTAACAGTTAGTATATCGCTTAACTATTCAAAGTCAAATGTCTGACCAATTCAGATAAGACGTCTTAACCATTCAGCATTAGATCTCTTAACCATTCAGCATTAGTATAATGCTTACCAATTCAGAGTTAAATGTCTTAACCATTCAGACATTTGCTCGTGAAACAAACAGTCTGAACCATTAAGCGCTGAACCATTCAGAAATCTGAACCATTAAAGGATTAATTAAGAGACTGCCAAACAGCCCCTAACATATTTTATGCGGACAAAAACATGTTACTCAAATACTTTTTATCGTTACTAAACTTTATACACTATGTTAAGACGGAAAACTATATTCTAAAAAAAAACTAGAAAACTCTAAAGAAACCATCACAGTCATTTAAAGTAACATCAAAGAGTACATTATTACTAGTTCTAAAGGAAAAGAACTTATTGTAACATATCGTTACTCATAACCCTTTTTAGCTGCGTATAAAAAGAGAAGTAGAATTAACTATATGATTAAAAAAATAAAAAAATGGTGTGATATATTGAACAAAACACAATTTTAAATTTTATAAATATCTTTCTACTCTAATAAAAGAGTAACTTGTGATGACACGTGACATCACTATAATTCTTGTTACTAAAAATTTCTCGCCTCTGTCCTATTAAATAATTATCTTAATTACTAATAATATTATTTAATAATTTTAGATTAAAAATAGTTTTATAAATGAAAAAAAGATCTATTTATTAATATTATTTCTAAATAAATAAATTTTTTATAAATATTATTTTTTTCTAAAACATCAAACTTTTTTAAACATGATATATTATAAAATTAATGTTTTTAAAAAGAAAATTATTTAAAAAACCAAAAATAATTAAATTTAGGAGTTATGATAAAGAAATTTTAAAAAATAATATTTTTATACAGTTTGTTTTAAAACAAAATGTTTATTTTTTTTGGAAACAAATTTAAAAAAAATTAAAAAGTTGATATCCGTTTTATTACTTATAGTATTTACTCATACGTAACTTCAGTCATATCATATCTTGAAAGTATCATTTTATATTCTATAAATTTTATTATATTAATATTTTATTTATTCAACCCGTGTAATATACGGGTTTATTAAAGCTAGTTCCAGATATTATCCTTTAATATGTTTTATGACTTTATCCAAAGAGCATTGTTGATCATACTTCTTCAAATTTCCTTTTTATTCAGATATTTAAATTTTAATTTAGACCAAAACCGGATAAAAACATACCAAAACAATTAAAAGTAACAAAACACCATAATCGATTACATCAAACCTTGCTTTCTGGTAGATCGTTATACGTTTTTTCTTAAGTTTTATACAAAATAAAGAAATATATTTTTTCCATAAACCGAAACATTGTTACTTTTACATATGTGAGAGCACCTCCAGTAAATATATTTTTTCCATAAACCGAAACATTGTTACTTTTACATATGTGAGAGCACCTCCAGTAAATATACTTTTTTTTCCATAAACCGAAACATTGTTACTTTTACATATGTGAGAGCACCTCCAGTAGCTTATGTGACGTCTACGCGAAAAAGAGAGGGAAGAGAATGCATTCATTAAAAGATCCAGACGGTTTCAAGCGAGTTTTGTGAGAAGAAAGAAAAGAAAAATAACAAAAGAAGCCAGAGAAACATGATAAAAGACGTGTGGTGACCATATACTTTCTCTATCACAAAATGACATTAATTTGAACACAAACTTTATTGTTCCTTATGCGTCAAAATTGAGTGGAAAACTTTACCTCAAGAAAGGACATGTTTCCGCACCATTAGAGTACTCTCAATGGTACCACTACATTGGCGTCATGCCTATTTTTTAAATATCATGTCCCATTTTCAAGTTGTTTGTACTTTTGATTTGAATGTTTCTCTTTAATAAATTAACATTTTTTATAAACTCAAAGTTATGTATTATTAGTGTTAGGGACGTAATCATGTCTCATTAAGGGGTTTGAGTTAACATGCGTGAGTTGATATAAAGAAATGAATTGATGGTAAAATATGTCACCCATAATCAATCTTATGTCATTAATTTGATCTATCCATAAGTTTTAGAAAATGTATAACCTTCTCACGTAATCCTAGATGCAATATTTGTTTACACAAAACCAAAATTCAAACTAAACCACAATTGTTTAAATTTCAACAGAGGATTTTGGTTCGTTTCAATAAGAAATTTATACAGTTAAACCGAGAAAACCGAAATCATATATATGGCATTATGGATGAAACTGTATGTATAGCTCCTTACACATTAGCCTATTAGAGCATTCACAACCCGTTCTCAAAATTAATTTGAGTGCATTCCCTATATTTTATGGTATGGTTATAAGTGCTTGTGAGTGAAGAACATCTTGTGAGCTGTGGTGGTGCGCCGGCTGTGGTGGGTAGCCGGCGGTTGCCTGGTCTAATTGAAGGGGAAGGGGATGGGGGTGGGTTGGGTTTTTTTTAATATATTATATTATTATCATTATATTAAAGAGTATATTTATCTTTTCACATTCAATTAACTGAGAGAAACTTAATAAAAGTTAGTGTCATTGATCAATCGTGTTATGATTTGATAAACAGTTGAGACCAAACTTGTAATTTCTCAAAAGTTAGGATCAATATTGCAATATGGGCAAATCACAGGGACCAATCGTGTAATTAACTCTAAAAAAAGTAAACATTTTTAATTAAAATTTTATTTTATAACACTAGCTATTAAAGTAAGTAATGTACGGAGGTAAAAGTTTTGAGTGGAAAACCTTTTGCAACACTAGAACGTTGTCTCTAATTTTGACTGGTAGGTCAAACTATTTTTAGAATCTCATATTAAAACTAAGATAATATCTATAGTAGTATTGTTAATTTATAGAGACGTATTTCTGTAAGTGTGTCGATTCATATAACGTACCCTTCTTGTTCTTACGGACACGATATATTTACAAACGAATGGATATATCTATAGGTCTATATACAAATTGAATACGATCTATAAGTGTGAATTCTACCAAATTACAGTGTAATTAGCCTATTGGTATCAAAGTATCATAGTAACTCTTTCAAATGGTGGGGATTCACGTCATGTCGTGAAAATATGATATAATTTAGAAGTAGATTAGTGCATGTGTGATTTTGTATTCAAAAAAATGTGAATCTTTTGATATTGTGAAATGAAAATACGAATTCTAAATTTTTATTTTAAAAGTAGGGATCATAAAATAAAATGAGCTTAAGATCGATGATGTTATTTTTTTTACATTTTGTCAAGTATGATACTACTTATTTGTAAACCCTGCAATATAACTTGTACCTTATTATATAGGATAAAACAACAGGAACATGGTATAATTGAAGATGCATGAGAAAAGAAAATTGTAGTTTGTTACTTGTTTCAACGTGTAGCACTCATTATTTGGTTTAAGTGTACCCATCACCTTTTTTCACTAGAGGATCAAAAAGGGGATACCCCTCATGCAATTATACAAGGATCTCATAACATTTAACAATCTATATGTAACATGTGGACTCAACCAATATCAAAATAAAATCTCTTTGAAAAAGTTTTAATCTCTACAATCATAAAAACTTAAAAAATTCAAGAACCGACTTAAACATCTTGAATTGTCAAAACATGTGAGATGTCAAAGCTTTGAAAATACGTAGCAGATACCACATTGTTCGTGAGTGTGAATTTTTCATGAATTTATGGCACACATGCCCTTTATAAAACCTAAAGGAAAATACATCTCGACTCTTGAGTAATGAATTTGTTGCCGATTGGCATTGGCGTATAAAAGAAGAAAGAAAGATAAGGTGTACACTGTTATATAAGCATGTTATCTCTGTCACTATACATCTAATCCCGCAAATCGATCAATTAAATGTAAATTAAAACTTATTTGGCATGAATATTAGATGTATAAATCTATAAATAAATATATATTTTGTGATTTATGTTTTTTTAGATATATTGATAATAGTGGTTTATTTGAATTTATTTGTAAGTTGACAATAGTGAAAAGATTATAAAGTATGTCAACTTGTAATAGTGTGTCAACAAAATCCAATAATATTTCATACTGACTATAATATCACTTTTTAATAATGTTTGTGTTATGAAATTTTCATAATTGTATAAATTTAGTGACTGAGATACAAATATAATAATTAAATAACAACATTGATAAACGTTCTGTACGTGTAATTTGTAGTTAGAAGAAAAGTTTAAACGATTTTAATTGAGAAGGAAAGAAACGTTTCCACAATTATCAAACATTTACCCTTATAAGAGTAATGTTTTTTATAAAACGAAAAGTTTCAATTCGATTTTATGTAGACTAGAAGGGTGCCCGCGTAATGCAGCGGGACAACATTTTACATTTGACACGTGCATTTAGTATTTTGTTATTCTTGTAGTAGTTTTATAAAAGTTTATATTTTTTTCTTAGCTAAAATTTAAAACAACAGATCGTTAAACATATTGTACCTCACAAAAGTAGTTTTACTGTATATACGCATTAACTTATTGCACCTCACAAAATACAGATCGTTCAGGAAAAAGTTTACACCAAAATGTTTAAAAACAAAAAAGGTTAAGTTGTATCAAACGTTTTTTTTATGTGATGAAGTAAAAGATATAGCTGAAATCTTAAAACATATTAAGTTTTTTTGGTGTATGGGTAGATAATATAAAATTTTATGTAAATATTAGTAAGTGTAAGGTTATTGTGTAACTAATAAGGGGTATTATGTAAATAATGTTAAAATTTTATGCAAATATTAGTAAGTGTAAGTTTATTGTCTAACTAATTATAAGAGGTAGTGTGTAAATAATGTTATAAATATTTTTTACCCTTAAAAGTGATTGCATTTTATACATTAAATATAGTAAGTGTTCTTAATTTTATGTTATCTTAAAATACCCCTTTCATATGTTTTATATATTATAGATTATATAATTCTTTAAGCTTATGGATTTTCGTAATGTGTTGCTCTCATCGCCTTTATTTTCTCTCGTTTTTTTAGACGTACGAACGCGTAAGATTCATGATTTGGCATTTTGTCGTCTTCAGTATATGAAAGAAAAAGTAATTCTCCGAATGCTAAATAAAATGCATAAAGTGGAAATCATTTTCCTGCAAAGTGTTTCTAAGATATTGTAAACTATTAAAATAAATTACTTTAAATATTTTTCTATAAAGTATAAACAGTTAATTTTGTACATACAATTTAACTATTATAGTATATTTAGTAAAACTAGATATACATTTAATTGTGAGGCAAAGAACACAAATAACAACATTTCTTTTATTTTTCTCGTAAAAGTCTATCAATATTTTTTTTTTCATATAAACAATTAATACTTTCTGTTTTTAACATGAAAGTCATTTAACAAATTTTTTATATATAAAAGAACAACAACATTTTTTTATATAGAAAAGCAAATTACTTTATGATGTTCTCATAAATGTCTCTCAAATTGTTTTAAACATTAAAAGGCCTTCACATATTAAATTTTAAAACAATCATGAAATTCCTTACAAAATATAACATATTGTGTTTTTCCTTAATTACGAAAGCATACTTTGTAACAAATTTTTATTGCTTGAGTAGATAAATTAGTGTGTGACTTCATTTTAGTATGTTTTTTTTTTATGTTTCATAACTTACTTTTTCTGTATAAATAAAATGAATTGAAATAATCGTTATTTAATATGTATATATGAATGATATGGTTTAGACTTGAGGTGTATTCCCATACTTAAAATTACACAATTATTCATGAGTTAGCCCCTTTTATTACTTGGCATACTTCCTCCTCAAAACAAAGTTTCAAACTCGTCGTATATTACCTCGAAATTTTTTTACTTTCAAATAAAAAAACTTTCAAGAATAATCGATATAAAAAAAATATAATGATATGAAAACAAATTTTAAAATCTATAAAAAATTAATATAAAATTTTGAAATAGAGAAAACTGTCAATCAAAAATATATTTTAGAATTGAAAAGACATGTAAAAGAAATATAATTCAACCATTTAAACTGATTTATTCGGTTTGATTATCCAATAAACATATTGTACTCGTTTTATTTGAGATCCGTCAGTGACGTTACAAGAATGAATGATGGTTGCTTGCTAGTATGTTTTTATGAAAGGATTAGGCTTCAGGTTAATTAGATTTAACTTGCCATTTTTATTTCACAAAAGAAAACAACCATATGCTGATCATTGCTGAGGCATAAGTTCCAATGGTGAATACATCTAATATATGTTACAATTATCTATATATTAAAAGACGAATGGAATGAATAGTGGGTTTCTGGGGGTGTGTTATTTGGCCCATGACTTTTGAGGTTTTTCGTTTTTGCTCCTCCTTCTCAAACAATATTAATAAAGACGAATGGAATGAATAGTGGGTTTCTGGGGTGTGTTTATTTGGCCACATGACTTTGAGGTTTTTCGTTTTTGCCCCTCCTTCTCAAACAATATTAATAACATGTGATATCCTGGTGTATAGAGAGAGAAAGTGGGTTTGTGGGGGGAATGGAGCTCTGGTAGGCGTTGCCGGCGGTTGCCGCTGATCTACTCCTTCTGCCTTCACACGGGGGGGAGGGAATGGCGTGGATGCCTATGGTTGTTGGTTGGCGTGGCGTTGTGTTTGTTTTCTCTTCTCTGACTTGATTTCAAGGTTTGTGCTGGTAGCATTCACTCGGCGCCGACGGATTCTCCACCTGGGTCCCGACCGGTAGGCCGTCGGACTCATTCTGACTTGGTTTGGTTTAGGGATCCAGTGGCTGTTCGTGTTTGAGGGGGGGTTCTAGGGTTCCAGTCGTCGTTTCGTGTTCGAGTGGGGCTTTGGGTGCCCTGATTTGGCTGGTAATCGTGATGGCCGGTGTTGGGTAAGCGGTCGTGGAGGTGCGGCCGGTTGCATGTCTATCACGCGTTTCCGGTCGTTCCTTTGCGGAATCCCGTCTTCCAACGGCCGATTATCTCGATGATGGTCGGCATTTCATCACATGAGGCTTACTGTTGTCGGTTTACCTTTTGTTTCTTCTGTACTATTCATTTGTGACTTCGGGCTGTGATGTAGCTCTTCCATTTGGCGTGGTAACGTTTGTTACAGCCATGGTTGAGTTTTGAGCCTCCACTGATAAGATTGATCTTACCTTATGTTTCTAGTTTTATATTGGTTTATGTTGTATAATCTTGAGTTTGAATAGATGATGGTAACTATTGTGATACACCAGATAATGGTATGCTTGTGCTTGATGGTTATGATCATTGATGCTAATAGGATGGCTATGATGAATCCGGGAAAGAATTTCGTCATCTTGGTCTGGCAACCATGTCTGGTGTGCAGCCACAACGGAAAAAGGATCTGAGCCAATCGTTGAAACAACAGTTCGCTAATAGGATGGCTATGATGAATCCGGGAAATAATTTCGTCGTCTTGCCTGGCAACCATGTCTGGTGTGCAGCCACAACGAGAAAACGGATCTGAGCCAATCGTTGAAACAACAGTTCGCTAATAGGATGGCTATGATGAATCCGGGAAAGAATTTCGTCGTCTTGGCCTGGCAACCATGTCTGGTGTGCAGCCATAACGAGAAAACGGATCTGAGCCAATCGTTGAAACAACAGTTCTCAATCTTCAACGTATGCGTTACATGTGGTTACTATATGAAATCGTGTCAACTGCTGCGTTGAATATTCGCGCAACGCGCGAGGTAGAATCCTCCTAGTTTACATGAAATTAAGAACAAGTCCCTTTCTCTCGGTGCAATAAAAAAAGGCAAAGTATGTGCTTGTAAGCAGAAATAAAATACAGAATATACTTTAATGCTTAAATAACATGCAAGCAAAAATAGTTTGAAAATGGGATAATTTTATAAAATAATAATAAACTTTCACGATTGCTCTAATTAGGTCACTAAAAGGTTTTGTCCCACACGTCATTCGTAAATTTTTTTTATCCAATCGGATCAGTAAAAGTTTCAGGATTGTTTTAATATTCATAAATTATAAAAAATTCATATTTTAAATATTAACAATATTTTAAAAATCAAATTATTTAAAAAAATGTAAATTATTTAAAATTCATTGAAAAAACATATGAATGACCTAATTGAAACACTCATAAAACTTTAGTGACCTGATTGGAAAAAATTTAAATTAGCGACTTAATTGAAACAAATAAAAATATAAGTTATAAAAACACTTCAAAAACTTGCTCATTATTATGTGAGTTCTCTCTTTACAAAACATGTTCATTTCGAATAACAAAATATCTCCCTTCATTTAATACAAAAATAAGTTTTAAAGTTTTGTTATGATAAAGTACAAGTTTTTAAGTCGAACATATAATATTCAAAACTATTATATGTGTATCAGAATGAAACTAAATTATCATCGGACATAGAGTTTGGGGGCTTAGAATTACATGTGTTCCAAATCGTGTATCGGGTTTCCTTTGGAGGGTGTTTAGATTTCTTCGTAAATTAAAGCCTTTAATTAACATATTCAAACCATATTTATATAGAATTTCTATTATAATAAATCATTAGTAACTTTAAGCAGTGTAATGCAAGTATTAGGTTATATGTTTATGATGATTATGATTTTATGGACAAAATGCACGCTCTAATACTCATTAGAATAGATCTTCTACACATGTTACTATAATTCATCTTCCATTGCAACTAAATGATTTTTTAAAGTGATTTCACCATAATAACTTTTCACACAATATCCTCCTGTCATAAGATCTTTTGGATCTCTATATACTCTTATTAATTAAATGGCAAAAAATTAAAATCACGTAAATCTATATGCATACACATATTGTCTATATTTGTTGTTTAAAAATAAAATTAATATATAATGTACTACTTTTGAAAGTTATGTATAATAGAACTTGTGATCAGTTATAGCAACAATTTTCAAACATTTAATAAGTAAGATATGAGTACACAACCATATAAATGAATGAATGTTAATGAAACTACCTTAGGTTAGATTCTTGGTTAATTTGATGGTCTCTAAACACTAAAAGAGTGTTGATATGCAAACATGTTACAAATAAGGTACTGGTGATAACATTTTCTCATCTCACTACGTTACTAGAAAACATGATTGAGTATCACTGATGAAATGATGGTAAATCGAAATACAGCAACAAAAACAGTCAAGAAGAATTTTTTTTTATTATTATTATTATTATTATTATTATTATATTATTATTATTATTATTTATTATTATTATTATTATTATTATTATTATTATTATTATATTATATTTTATTATTATTATTATCATATATTATCATTATTATTATCATTATTATTATCATTATATTATCATTATATTATCATATTATATCATTATTATTATCATTATATTATTCATCATATTATCATCATTATTATCATCATTATATCATCATTATTATCATCATTATTATCATCATTATATCATTATTATCATCATTATTATCATCATTATGATCATATATATCATATTGATCATCATTATGATCATCATTATGATCATCATATGATCATCTATGATCATCATTATGTCATCATTATGATCATCATTATGATCATCATTATGATCATCATTATGATCATCATTATGATCATCATTATGATCATCATTATGATCATCATTATGATCATCATTATGATCATCATTATGATCATCATTATGATCATCATATGATCATCATTATGATCATATTATGATCATCATTATGATCATCATTATGATCATCATTATGATCACTTATGATCATCATTATGATCATCATTATGATCATTATGATCATCATTATGATCATCATTATGATCATCATTATGATCATCATATGATCATCATTATGATCATCTATGATCATCATTATGATCATCATTATGATCATCATTATGATCATCATTATGATCATCATTATGATCATCATTATGATCATCATTTGATCATCATTATGATCATCATTATGATCATCATATATCATCATTATGATCATCATTATGATCATCATTATGATCATCATTATGATCATCATTATGATCATCATTATGATCATCATTATGATCATCATTATGATCATCATTATGATCATCATTATGATCATCATTATGATCATCATTATGATCATCATTATGATCATCATTATGATCATCATTATGATCATCATTATGATCATTATGATCATCATTATGATCATTATGATCATCATTATGATCATCATTATGATCATCATTATGATCATCATTATGATCATCATTATGATCATCATTATGATCATCATTATGATCATCATATGATCATCATTATGATCATCATTATGATCATCATTATGATCATCATTATGATCATCATTATGATCATCATTATGATCATCATTATGATCATCATTATGATCATCATGATCATCATTATGATCATCATTATGATCATCATTATGATCATCATTATGATCATCATTATGATCATCATTATGATCATCATTATGATCATCATTATGATCATCATTATGATCATCATTATGATCATCATTATGATCATCATTATGATCATCATTATGATCATCATTATGATCATCATTATGATCATCATTATGATCATCATTATGATCATCATTATGATCATCATTATGATCATCATTATGATCATCATTATGATCATCATTATGATCATCATTATGATCATCATTATGATCATCATTATGATCATCATTATGATCATCATTATGATCATCATTATGATCATCATTATGATCATCATTATGATCATCATTATGATCATCATTATGATCATCATTATGATCATCATTATGATCATCATTATGATCATCATTATGATCATTATGATCATCATTATGATCATCATTATGATCATCATTATGATCATCATTATGATCATCATTATGATCATCATTATGATCATCATTATGATCATCATTATGATCATCATTATGATCATCATTATGATCATCATTATGATCATCATTATGATCATCATTATGATCATCATTATGATCATCATTATGATCATCATTATGATCATCATTATGATCATCATTATGATCATCATTATGATCATCATTATGATCATCATTATGATCATCATTATGATCATCATTATGATCATCATTATGATCATCATTATGATCATCATTATGATCATCATTATGATCATCATTATGATCATCATTATGATCATCATTATGATCATCATTATGATCATCATTATGATCATCATTATGATCATCATTATGATCATCATTATGATCATCATTATGCATCATATGATCATCATTATGATCATCATTATGATCATCATTATGATCATCATTATGATCATCATTATGATCATCATTAGATCATCATTATGATCATCATATGATCATCATTATGATCATCATTATGATCATCATATGATCTCATTATGATCATCATTATGATCATCATTAGATCATCATTATGATCATCATTATGATCATCATTAGATCATCATTATGATCATCATTATGATCATCATTATGATCATCATTATGATCATCATTATGATCATCATTATGATCATCATTATGATCATCATTATGATCATCATTATGATCATCATTATGATCATCATATGATCATCATTATGATCTCATTATGATCATCATTATGATCATCATATGATCATCATTATGATCATCATTATGATCATCATTATGATCTCATAGATCATCATTATGATCATCATTATGATCATCATTATGATCATCATTATGATCATCATTATGATCATCATTATGATCATCATTATCATCATTATGATCATCATTATATCATCATTTTATCATCATTATCATCATCATTATCATCATCATTATCATCATCATTATCATCATCATTTATCATCATATCATCATCATTATCATCATCATTATCATCATTATCATCTCATATCATCATTATCATCATCATTATATATCATTATCATCATCATTCATCATCATTATCATCATCATTATCATCATTATCATATCATTTCATCATCTTATCATCATCATTATCATCATCATTATCATCATCATTATCATCATCATTATCATATCATATCATCATCATTATCATCATCATTATCATATCATTATCATCATCATATATCATCATTATCATCATCATTATCATCATCATTATCATCATCATTATCATCATCATTATCATCATCATTATCATCATCATTATCATCATCATTATCATCATCATTATCATCATCATTATCATCATCTTATCTATCATTATCATCATCTATCATCATCATTATCATTATCATTATCATCATCATTATCATCATCATTATCATCATCATTATCATCATTATCATCATCATTATCATCATCATATCATCATCATTTACATCATATTATCATCATCATTATCATCATCATTATCTCATCATTACATCTCATTATCATCATCATTATCATCATCATTATCATCATCATTATCATCATCATTATCATCATCATTATCATCATCATTATCATCATATATCATCATTTATCATCATATTATCATCATCATATCATCATCATTATCATCATCATTATCATCATCATTATCATCATCATTATCATCATCATTATCATCATCATTATCATCATCTTATCATCATCATTATCATCTCATTATCATCTCATCATTATCATCATCATTATCATCATCATATATCATCATCATTATCATCATCATTATCATCATCATTATCATCATCATTATCATCATCATATCACTATTATCATATCATTATCATCATCATATCATCATCATTATCATCATCATTATCATCATCATTATCATCATCATTATCATCATCATTATATCATCATTATCATCATCATTATCATCATCATTATCATCATCATTATCATCATCATTATCATCATCATATCATCATCATTATCATCATCATTATCATCATCATTATCATCATCATTATCATCATCATTATCATCATCATTATCATCATCATTATCATCATCATTATCATCATCATTATCATTATTATTATTATTAATATTATTATTATTATATATATTATTACTATTATCATTATTATTATCATTATTATCATTATCATATTATCATTATCATTATCTTATATCATTATTATATTATTATTATTATTATTATTATTATTATTATTATTTTATTATTATTATATCATCATCATTATTATTATTATTATATTATTATATTATATTATTATTATATTTATTTTTATATTATTATTTATTATTATTATTATTATTATTATTATTATATATTTATATTTGAGTGGCGTCGGTAATTAGTCACAGATTTGTAGACGTCTAGTGTTATAATCCATCGGTAATGTTTTGCAAGGCCATTCGGTCACCATTCTGTCACTAATTTACATTCACATTTCTAAAAAACGTACTTTTCAAGAAATCAGGGGCGAAGCTTTGTTAGGGTTCAGGGGGGTGTTTTTCACTCAGAATTGAAAAGTTATATGTATTTCATTCGAATATTTTATACGTATAGAATACCCCCTCTGATTTGAGTCTTGTGACTTTTGAATCCTTACAGATTTGTTCAAACTCGCGCCACTACAGAAATAAGATAAAATTAGAATATTCATAATGAAAAACAAAAACAGACTATATATAATTTCAGTATATTTAGAGTGGTATATATTAAATAATGTTTACATCAACCTTCCCTACGTTACATAAAATAACAATTTTCATAATTAAAAACAAAATATTATTAAAGGTAAAAAGGAACCAACAATTTGTAAATTAGAGATTTTTGCGTTTGTTTTACTTGTTTTCTGTGGGCAAGCTTCTCCTTACATTTTACACATCTTCACACCTTTTGATAGTGATAAACTGTATTGTTTATTATTTTAATCTTAATAAAAGTATTAAGGAAAAGAGCAAATTTATTAAGTTCATTATTTATTTGAGGTAACAATATTAACTTATGTAGAATGTGTGAGCAAATACAAAGAATCTCTTTAGAAATAATAACACTTTTCATAGAGCGAACAGAGTAACAGACACATTGTTGATAATAAAATAGTTTGCGTTTGCTTTTTTATTTAAATCTAAAACAATAAAAATTCTATCAATATTTCTACCTTCAGATATCTTATATACATTTAATTATTAGAAAAACAATAACATAAATTTATTGTAGTTAACGCGATATGAGTTTTGCTAATATTATTTTTAAAATGACAATTTTAAAGAGCTTAATACACAGTTAATTAGCTCGTCTAATTTTCTCGTAACGATACCCTCAACTCAAATTAAAAATATTATATTATTTTATTACTATCTTCTGAAATAGACTAATTATTAACTTTTTTTTGAACGGCAAGAAATTAAAATATAAAATAAAAAATCTAGCAAGCAGCTAGAACAAATACAAGAGGGAATTACAAAACGAATCTACACCATAAATTTCAAGAGGGAAGATTAATTTTCCTCCTGTGTTTAATCCATAAAAAAGATAGAGTTTTTACTTCCCCAATCAAATTTCTTATCTCCGTGCTTTCTCCTTCGAGCACTCTCTTATTCCTAGCTTTCCAAAGGGTGTAAATGAGCACATAGATTATAGCCTTTATAAGCTCCTTTGAGCCTGCTCATAGTGGGAGCTGCTCAATTTCTTTGAAAGCGGAAGATACGGATGTAACTCGTAGCAAAGGAAGGTTGCACCATGCCCGGATGGCATCCCACGCTCTTGATGCAGCCGGACAGTGAATGACGGTGTGGTCCACAGTTTCAGAGATCCATCCACAGTTGTGACAAGTGGGGTTGATCGCCAGGCCCCGTTTGGAAAGGGCATAATCAACCGGGAGTTTCTAAAACGTGGCTCTCCAACATGTTAAATTGACCTTGATGGGTAGCAGATTAATCCACTCGAATGATGGAGGATTTTGAGGAAGGATCTTTTGTTCAATGGCCCTTCTTATTGATCTCGTAGAGAATAAGTGGGATAGACATCCTTTCCAGGCCCATTTATCTTCAGCCCCCGACCAACCCGTTTGCTCCAAAGCCTTCTCCAAGTCCATAAGTTGAACAGTTTCGTGAGGTGTGAAGTGGTTTCTTTTCCATGCCCATTTGAAGCAGTTCACGTTCTCCACATGTTCCATTCGGTCTTTCACCAAGCAATCTTTGTTTTTCTCCAGTTCGTAAGTAACCGGGAAGACGTCCTTCAAGCAACCGATATATGCCCAATCATCTAACCAAAATTTAATACTTGAACCATCACCCAATTTACAAGATAACATTGAGCAGAAGTCAATTCCCAGACTCGTGAAGTAATCAGGTAGCGCTGCTATGAACTTCCAAGGACCTGAAATTGTTTTCTTAACCGGAAATCGCGAGCAACCGACTCTTTGTTTGTGAATCGCATTGATTACGTGAGCCCAGAGTGCTTGATGTTCGGACTTGTATCTCCAAAGCCACTTAGATAGTAAGGCGATGTTCATTGCCTTTATACTTCCAATACTCCATCCCCCTTGATCTTTTGGTGCAAGGAGTCTATCCCAAACAACCCAACTCATCTTTGGTTTCCCATTTTTGTATCCCCACAGAAAATTCCTTCTCAGTCCTTCAAGTTGTGCTATCACCTTCTCCGGAGCTTTAAACAAAGACAAGAAGTATATAGGCATACTTCCAAGAACTTATTTAATGAGGGTGAGCCTGCCTCCCATTGATAATGACTCGGATTTCCAAGTAGACATCCTCTTTTGAAGCCTCTCTATCACCGGTTTCCATTGAGCAATTCTGTTCATATTTTCTCCCACGGGTAAGCCTAAGTACGTGAACGGGGTGCTGTCCGTTTGACAGTGGAGCAGATTAGCCATGGAAATGATCGAGTCGGAGTCGACCCCGATGCCTAAGAGTTTACTCTTTCGGAAATTTAGTTTGAGGCCCGACACTAGATTGAAGCACCTCAATATACTCGCTAGGCTCTCAGCATTTGAGGGTGTCCATTCTCCTATAAAGATTGCATCATCTGCAAAAAATAAATGAGATAAAACAATTGTATCATTTGGGAGATTCAGCCCCCGAAAAATTCCCGCATTAAGACTGGATTTCATAAGAACATTATGTGCCTCCATAACCATTATGAATAAGAAGGGAGATAATGGGTCTCCCTGTCGAACTCCCCTGTACATACTAAATTCTTTAGTTGGAGACCCGTTTATTAAAACTGATATTCTAGCCGTGGATAGACATTCCAGGATCCAGGTCCTCCATCTATCAGGAAATCCCATAAGGCTTTGGACATCGTCGAGGAAATCCCAATTAACCGTGTCGAAAGCTTTATCGAAGTCGACTTTGAATATCATTGCTTCTTTCTTCCTATGTTTGAGCCATGATACCACCTCATTCAGGATCAATATGCCATCCATTATTGACCTGCCCTCAATGAAAGCTGATTAATTATAACTGATGATTGAGGACATCACTTTTTTGAGTCTTTCGGTCAAGATTTTTGCTAGCACCTTGTATACGCAGCCAATTAGGGAGATGGGTCTGGAATCAAGTAAGGAAAGAGGGTCATTTTCTTTTGGTATTAAGTTGACAAAGGATGAATTATTCCCAGAATGTAGTCGGCCAGAAGAGTGAAAGTATGCTAGCGCATTGTAGAAGTCATCCTCAAAAATTGACCAGAATCTTTTTATGAATTCCATTGTAAAGCCATCTGGTCCGGGGGCTTTATTACCCGAACAATTTGACACCGCAGCTTTGATCTCTAATCTTGAGAAGGGGGCAATTAGGTTGTAGCGCTGATCTTCCGAGATTTTTGAGAAGCCACCATCAGTTATCTTGGGCCTACTCGCATAAGGCTCCTTGAATTTGTTTTCAAAGAAGAGGGCTGCATTTTCTTTTATCTTTGCAGGTTCCGTGACCCATCGATTGTCAATTGAGAGCCCATTGGGGCGTTTCTTCGCTAAGCTAGAGTTTATAATTCCATGGAAGAACCTTGAGTTTTCGTCGCCTTCGGCAGCCCATTTGATTCTTGCCTTTTGTCTCAGATCAAGTATTCTGTGACTTTCCAATTCCTTGAATCTCTTCCTGCACCCAACCAAGATCTCACGTTCATCGTGATTTAAAGTATTGGATTCCGCCTTTTCCTCCATTTTGGCAATTTTTTCTTTGAGTTCTGTTGATTCTTGCTCCACTTGTTATTTATGCTCCTTTAGCCATTTTTTAATCTCCACTTTGATGCCTCTGAGTTTTTCCGATAACATAGTAATTGGGTCTTTAGAATTTTGATAACTAGAGTGAAACTTCAAGGCTGCTTCGTTAATAACATTGTCAAACCCATCCAAAGAGAGCCATGAATTGAAAAATTTGAAGGGCGTAGGGCCATAATCCGAAGGGTCCGTCTTTAGGATAATAGGAGCATGATCCGATAATAGTCTGGGCAAGGCTAATACCTCGGTCGAGGGAATTTATTGTAAAGAGAAGAGCATACTAGGAATCGATCTAATTTGCTCATTTTACTTCCATTGCTTGACATATAAGTGAATCTGGATCCTCCCATGTTGTATTCTTGAAGATTGGCCTCCCTGATGAAACTGTTGAATCTTGCGGTCGGTGCCGGTGAGAACTCCGAATTAAACCGCTCCCCCCGATTTCTTACCTCATTGAAGTCTCCTGCGACAACCCATAATCCACCGTAAGACCCTTTAACTTGTCGTAACTCCTCCCATAATTTTACTTTTTTCCGATTGGTCATGGGGACCATATACATTCACCACGTTTATTTCCTCAGTGATATTTTTTATTTTGCCTCTAATGAGAATAAATGGTTTCCTTTAACTGATGCAATTTTATTGAAAATGGATGAATCCCATATACTTACTAATTATTAACTAATATCATTTTCACTTATAGCATATAGATTATTTCTAATATTTCTAACATTCCCTTGTTATATCATTAAAATATAGATAATTCATTTACTGTAACATCCGACTCATTTCAACATGAAACCCAAACCCGTTTATGTTAACCAATGGAATTTATCTTATTTCAATATGAGCGCAGTAATATTGTTATTATAATCATATAGTTATTAATATGATTTTATAAAAAAAATTATAAATTATATTAGTAATTACGAAACTTAGTTATCGAATTTGAAAATAAATAAAATAACTTTAAATATTTTTGAGGTTTTCAAAGATTTAAAAAAATAATAATAATAATACTAATAATAAATTTATTATTAAAAACCTAACCCTAAATGTTTAAGAATGTGTTTAACTAAGTATCTTGATTCGGTAGTACGACTGAACCATGCGAATAGGCCAATCGCACGACTGAACCAGGTGATTGAGTCAATCGTACGATTGAGTCATAAGACTGACTCAGTCGTCCGAATGAACCAATATTATGACTCAGTCGCACGACTGAGCTAGTCGCTTGGCTCAGTCGTACGAATGAGAGCTGTAACCTATAAATACCACTTAATTCGTGGAAAAATGGGACACTTCGAATATTTTCAACCCTAGTCGACCCAGAGCGCCCTGTTTGTCCCTTCCAAGTTCACAAAACGTTTCAGATCATTCCTAGTTCGTTCTTAACGTTTTCTAATCGTTAGGTTTGATCTTGTTAACGTTTTCCCTGATTGGATCGCCAATCAAATAGGATTCCGCACTATTTGATCCGGTATAACGAAGAATCAGTTAGTACTCCGTCCGTACACGGTCCTAACAAGTGGTATCAGAGCCTTGGCTCTTGATTCTTCGTGGATTCAATCGTTTTCGTGAAAAAGTTTACGTTTTTAGCAAAAGATATGTTCTTTCTGCTCAAAAATCAAGCTTTTACGTGTGCATGTTCTGAAAATTCAATCTTTTTCGAGTTACAGCCGTCTAGGGTGTAAAAACTTGCGTTTTAGGTCAAAGTTTGTGAAAAACCTCGATTTCAGCAGTCTCAGTCGCACGATTATCTCAATCGTACGACTGAAGTCTAGTCGCCCAGTTCAATCGTACGATTGAACTCAGTCGCTTGTTCAATCGCCCGGTTGATTCAGTCGTTTTGTCCAGTCGCTCAAGTGTCACAATCGCCTGTCCTATTGTACGATTGAGTTCAATCGCACACTGTTTGTGTAAGTCGCCTCTCAGTTGTACACTCCAGTCGCCCAAACAGTTCACTCTTCAAGTTTAAACTAAGACAAAATGGACTCCGAAAATTTTGCCTTCTCAGCCGGAAAGACTCTAGGATTCAGAACCTTCTGTTACTGGAAAATGAAATTGGAAACCATAATAAGGCACCTAAACTACTGTCTATTGATGAATTTCCTCAGTGGAAACAAAGATTTGAAATTCATCTAAATGGTGTGGATACCAATTTGTGAAACTCGATTGAGACTGGATATAACATGCCCGTTGGTGCTGATGGAATACCGTTGACTTTAAGTGGACTAAGTGATGCACAAAAGGTTGCCTATAATGCTGAAAAGAATGCTTATGCAATGTTGACACAGTCGATTCCCAAAGACATCTTTCATCAATACTCAGAGCACAAACAGAGCAAAAAGTTATGGGACGCTCTTGAGAAGAGATACGATAGCAATTCAACACTTAAATCACTGAAGGCTAAAGCGTTGAAGAAAGAGTTTTACAACTTCTCGTCTATTGGGAATGAAAGCTTGGATGAGATCATTGATCGCTTCTACCATCTGATGAGTGAACTTCACACTCATGGGGTTAAGACGTCTAAAGAAGATAAAGTTACAAGCTTGGCTGAGGGTCTACCAGAGAAGTGGGATTCCTTTATTTCCACTTTACGCTATAACTCAGTTTTGGAGACTTTGGATATTAATGACTTTATTCTGAAACTGAGAGAGGAAGAGGTCTGACACAAGTATAGAACGAAGAAAGGAGCTTACACTCAAGATCCATCACTCTACAATGTTACTCCTACTTCTACTTCTACTTCTACTTCCAAAGCCTCCAGTGCTCCTCTGCAAACTGCTTTTATGTCAAATGCATCACCATCAGCTGATCAAAGCTCATCATCTGCTAGTGAGTCACATGGTGCATCTGGGGTTCTACAAAGTCCTATAGTTACCCAATCAACAAAGTTAATGACAGAAAATTTGAAAAGTAACTGTAGAGGTTGCAAAGGAACACATGGATCTACTTGCTGCGGTAGTTCATTCCTATGATGGTTTAGTGGCCGGGAAGATTGGAAACTGCCACCTGGCTGATGAAGACTATGAGCAGGTGGATGAGAACGAGTTGGAACGTATGGACATAATGTGGGCTCTAGCAAGTGCTGTGTGACAAGATAAGAAGTTTGTGAAAAAGACGGGACAGAATCTAGTGGCTACCAAAGATACTACATTTGGTTTTGACAAGTCCAAAGTCACTTGCTTCAACTGTGGAGAAAAAGGCCACTTCAAGAGGGAATGTGTAAAACCAAAGAAGACTGGCAACGGGAATCCATTCTCATCTTTCAACAAACAAGATAAGGAGAAAAAGACAGTTCCAACAAGCAGTGACTCCAAAGATATGGTTGCTCGAGGTGATGAAGGACAGGATTGGTCCTTCCGATTTTTATCTGACAGTGAAGCCAACATAGCATCAGTTGAAGATTTAAATGAAGACTCAGCAAGTGAGGGGGAGAGCTCAGCTGAGATTGATACTGCTGAAGTGGAAGAGACTTTAGCTGCTGTTAACCAAATCGTTGAGAATGAGCTGAATGATGAATCTGAAGCACAACCACAGTCTCAAAATGCTTTCATGGCTGGAACGTCCACATCTGCACAGGTAGAATCAAAAGGTGAACTGTTTGCTAAACATGCATGTGTTGAATGTGAAAAATTTAGGGAAAGTATTGACTTAAAATTTGCTAGGTTATTAGATCACAATGATAACTTAGTAAATGACTTAAAATTGTGCACAGAGGCTAACAAAGTTTTAAAACAAAATGAAAGCAATTACAAGGAAAAGGTTGAGGCATTAAAGAAACAATTAAAAGATACTGAAGTTGTTGCCTTCAACCAAGATAATGATATTAAATTCTATTTAAAGACCATTGAAGAAACTAAAAAGGATAAAGCAGTTTTACTAGTTGAAAATGAGTCTTTAAAACAAAAACTTCATAGTCTTGCGAGCTCCTTGCATATTTTGAAAAACTTAGTTAAGGAACGCAACAACGGGGAGGGTTTGGATTATAAAGTTGTGCCCCCACCAGATGAGACTCTTTTGAACACCAAACAACGTCCAATCAATAATAATCCAATTAAAGATCATGTGGTGACAACTCCTCTAGTCGGTGACCCGGACATAGTAGTTAAGACTATGTCTTCGGGTGCTGATCAGAAACCCTCAACTTCAGGCACAACTGGAAATGAACAAAGGGTGGAAGAGAATGTTCAAGCATCTCTTGGGTTGGGTTCTAAGTCTACTAACACACAATCCAAGATTTCCAAACCCACTCAAAATAAACCAGTTAAGAAAGATGACACTCATCTTCAAAGGCAAATAAATCATAATGTTAAACAAGTTAAGTTTGTCAAGGAAGGTGAACATCAAAAGAACGAGACCAAAGAGCACATACCTAAGATGTACTCCCCACCCCACAAGAGATCTTCTAGCCCCTTTGAAAGGAGATCCTGTTATGCTTGTAGTAAACGTGGTCACATATCTTCTAGTTGTTCCCGCTATCAGACACCTAGGGTTAAAGTTGAACTGGACAAAGAAGTTACTCGGTTCCCAAAACAGAGATCTAAGACCCCTGTTAGGTCTAACACACCTGCTAGGTCTTACACATCTCCTCAACACCACATTCAACACAGACAAGTCATTGGCAATTCTGTGATGCCTGAGGTGAAACCAGTTTTGAAAACTAAAACAAAGGTTCAAACTATTAATCAATCCACTGTCTATCACAAACAATCTTTCATAAAGATGGTATGTGGAAAGCTAAAATGTCTGATGTGTCTGATAGCAGTGACAAACTGAAGGTTGAGGTCCCACCAACTGACAAAGGACAGTGGGTAGAGTTCATAATGTGTGATGCCTCTGGGAAACCCAAGCTAGTTAAGGCTTGGGTCCCCCTCCTTAACTAATTGTTTTCAGTTATGTGCAGGTTGTCCGCTACAGTGCTACTACCAATACATGGATTGTAGATAGCGGAGCTTCAAGGCACATGACAGGAAATAAGTCTCTCCTTTCAATGTCAAACAAATCAAAGGGGGACACGTTTCCTTTGCTGGTAACAAAGGAGGATACATTACCGCTCAAGGCGAAGTAGGTAATCCAAAGGTAAGATTTGACAAAGTCAATTTTGTACAACAATTAGAAAACAATCTGCTTTCAGTGTCTCAGATATGTGACAAGGGCTTCAAAGTGATGTTTGACAATCGCAAGTGTTACATACTAAGAAAGAGATGGAGATTCCAGAGGAGCAATTCTTAATGTCAGCATCCAGGTACAATGATTTATATGTTTTGGATATGTCTAATGCTTCTTCCTCTGAGTCTACGGTTCAGTGTTTCCTATCTAAAGCAACAGAGAAGGAATCCATCTCATGGCATAGAAGAATGGGATACATTAATCACAGGAAGATGAATCATCTGATTCATAACAACTTAGTTGATGGAGTTACTGTCAAGAACTTCAAACTTCCTGATCTTTGTGTCTCATGCAAGAAAGGAAACAGACCAGGAAATCTCACAAGACCAAGCATGTCAATTCTATAGAGATGCCCCTGGAGCTACTGCACATGGATCTATTTGGTCCTGTAAGCACGAAGAGTATCGAAGGAGACTGGTACTGCTTTGTAGTCACAGATGACTACTCACGCTTTACTTGGGTGATGTTTCTGAAAGCTAAGTCAGAAACGTTTGAATCACTCAAGGTTCTAGTCACGACACTGGAGTCACTCTACAACCTGAAGGTTAGAAAGATTCGTTTAGACAATGACACAGAGTTCAAGAATCAGTGGATGGATGCTTTCTGCAAGGAGAAGGGAATTGTTCATCAGTTCACCTCAGCATACACGCCATAGATGAATGGAGTTGCAGAACGAAAGAATCGGAGCTTGATCGAGACTGCAAGGACAATGTTGGCAGATTCTAAGCTTCCAGTACAGTTCTGGAATGAAGCAGTTGCAAATGCTTGCTACACACTTAACCGTGTATCAGTAGTCAAAAGGCATGGCAAGACTTGCTATGAGTTACTTCAGAAGCGAAAACCTAACTTGGAGTATCTGGAACCATTTGGAGCTCCATGTACCCTGTTGAAGAAGTCTCAGGAAGGCAAGTTTAATGAAAAAGCTGATCAAGGGATATTTCTAGGATACAACATACCAGACAAACGAGTTTACAATAACTCGACAGGTCAGGTTGAAGTGTGGTGCAACGTAGATGTGCGAAGATACACCACCCCCCTGATGGAAAAGGTCCATCTTATTCTTGATTACGATGGCTTTTTCAAATCCTTTAATCTTCCTCAGCTTGATTCAGATGATGTGATTGCTACTCAGATGATGTACGATGTTCTAAATACACCAAATCTGGATTCAAGCAACACAACACCTGCAGATGGTGCTTCAGGTTCCTCAGCTCATGCTCAGGATGAGAGTGATGATTCATCAGATGATGAAGAGGCAACTGAACCAGACAGTGAGCATAATGTAAATCATGACGTTAGCTCGTCAGCTGCTGAACCGGCATTGGGAAATCCGGATACTGAACCAGTAGTCATAAACTTGGATTCTGAAGTTGTTGTTCCAACAACACCAGTGACTAGGATCAGTGTGAATCATCCCCCCTCGTCAATCATTAGGGATATTCAATCCGGTGTGCAGACACGAAATCAGCTGTACTCGGCTGATTATGCTGCAATCATGGAAAAGGGATATGTCAATGACGGGGCTTTCTCATGTTTTGTTTCACAAGTCGAGCCTAAGTACGTTAGTGACGCCCTCAAAGATGAAGCCTGGGTCAACGCGATGCAAGAAGAGCTTCTAAAGTTCAAGAAACTTGGAGTATGGACACTCGTTGACAGGCCAAAAGGAGTAAAAGTGATTGGTACCAAATGGGTACTAAAGTGCAAGAAGGATGACCAAGGTGTTGTTATCAGAAACAAGGCACGGTTGGTTGTTCAGGGATTCAGACAAGTCCAGGGAGTCGACTACAATGAAGTGTTTGCACCGGTGGCACGAATGGAAGCAATCGGATATTTCTTGCCTATGCATCGTATATGAAGATCAAAGTTTATCAGTTGGATGTGAAGAGTGCATTCCTTCATGGGGAAATCCGTGAGGAGGTATACGTCAGTCAACCCGAGGGATTCAAGGATCCCTATCATCGGGACAGAGTCTACAAGTTAGACAAGGCTCTGTATAGGCTACATCAGGCTCCTCGAGCTTGGTATGAAAAGCTCTCCACCCATCTGTTGAAACATGGCTTTCGCAGGGGTGTGATTGACTGTACGTTGTTCATTAAAGAAAAGGATGATGATTTGCTTATGGTGTAGATCTATGTGGATGACATTATCTTCGGTTCCAGAAACGAAGAGTTGTGCAAAGAATTCGAATCTGTGATGAAGGCAGAGTTTGAGATAAGTGCCATGGGAGAAATGAAGTTCTTCCTAAGATTACAGGTGGATCAAACCTCAACCGGTATTTTCTTGCATCAAACTAAGTATGTCGGAGACATTCTGAGTCAGTTTGATATGGAAAATGTCACTGTTGCCGGTACCCCTCTTGCCACAAATCATGATTTGGCTCCTGATGAGAATGGGGATTTGGTGGATGCCACTATGTATAGTGGGATGATCGGATCTCTTATGTACCTCACTGCCTCGCGTCCAGATATCATGTATGCCACATGTTTATATTCCAGATATCAAGCGAAGCCAAAAGTGAATCACTTGATTGGGGTGAAGAGGATTTTCCGTTATTTGAAGGGTACTCCAACACTGGGGTTGTGGTATCCTCATGATGATGACTTCGAGCTAACGGCATATAGTGATTCGGATTATGGAGGCTGCAAAATGAATTACAAGTCTACGTCAGCAGGATGTCAATTTTTGGGAGGAGATTGGTGACTTGGCAGTGTAAGAAGCAGACATCAGTTGCTCTATCTACCTATGAAGCCGAATATGTTGCCACCGCTAGCTGCTGTTCTCAAATCATATGGATACAACAGCAAATACGGGACTACGGTTTGCGTTTCTCTTCTACTCCTATATTTGTTGATAATTCTGTTGCAATTGCAGTAACTAAAAATCCGGTCCAACATCCTAAGACCAAACACATCGGAATCAAATATCACTTTATACGTGACTGTTTTGAAAAGAATTTAATCGATGTGATAAAAATTAATACAGATTTTCAACGCGCTGACCTCTATACAAAAGCCTTTGATAAACCCAGATTTTATATCTGTTAGAGGTCAACGGTGTTAAAAAGAAAAGTGATGTTATCTCATAAGACACAGACGCGTAGTCCGACACATGTTTATTTTTTTTATTTCGTAATTTACTAGTTTTATTTCCTTTAATTTCCTTGTCGATTAAAAATCCAAAAACACAAAAAGATTTTCTGTTTTAGTATTTTAGGGGGAGACTATGTTATGTTCAGTAATTAATTACTTAAAAAAGGAGGGGGAGGTTACTTAAGCTGAAAAGGCAAAGACAAAAATACTGGAAATGTGACTCAATGAAATGGAAAGTGATAGTACACAGGTTTCACGTTATTTGGAACACCAAAAGGATTTTATGTTCTGCAAGGTTAATTAAATCACAGAAAATTACAAATCAGAGAAGTCTAGGTCTAACATATTGGGAAAATGATAGTATGCTTGGTTGGTACTGTAACTACCCGGAGAAAGTAGATCTAGGGTGGTGACAGTGCATTGTACGATGTGTCGGTAGATTCAACACAATAGATAAGTAGACATCATCAGTGGTTTGGCTTAAACTTAAATAATTCAACAAGTTATGGGTTTTCATGGTATCCCTGGTCTGCATAATCAATCCATTTCCAATAAGGGGTGAGGAGCAAGCAAATGCCACAAATGTGAGCAAAGACCTGAAAAACAGAGCAAAAGATGACAAATGTCACTGAAAACAATGTATATTCTAATATACTGCTCTAAGAAGAAGATAGGTATTACGCCTCTCTGCTGTGCGATGGCACTGACCTGAGGCTTAGCATAACCTATCCGTTCTAAGAATTCATTGCTGTTTGCGCCTCTCTGCTATGCGATGGCACTGACTTGAGGCTTAGCATCTCTTTGAAAATTCTTAGAACCAAATCTTCTAAGTCCCAAGACCGCTCAAAAATCTCCTGAGGAAGATTGATTACCATATACCTGTGGAACACACAAATACTTGTTGACCTAATTCATCTAATTAATCACTGATGCGTGTCAAAAGTCTGTGTATGGATTTAAATGGACAAGTATACTGACAATCGTCGTGGCTACATTGCCTGATGGTCAAAATCAATGGGTGTTGCTTATCATGTCAAGCATGATTCCCAGTTAGATCTTAGAAGTCTTAGATAAGTGAATAACTGTGATATGTAATTCATGCAAGGGTTTAAAGTTAAATACAGATAAAAGATTCCAAGTAATGTTGTTTATGCTTGTCTGATTCCATATGAGTCTGTCCTTGATATGATGTCAATGTTAATAGGCTACACTAACCTGACCTAACAAAAATCACAAAAAGATGTTTTATTGTGTTCGTAGTTTAAAATTTTCAAGTTATATGTATAATGTGTCAATGTCGGACCGTGCAAAATGTTCTCTGTTAACGTCACCAAATGAGCTTAACGTTTATTTAAACAAATTTTTTCTGAAAGGATAAAAGTATCACGTCTGAGGTGATAAGTTGGATAAATGGATCATGTCTGAGATGATCAGGTGGTTAAGTGGATCACGTCTGAGGTGATCGGGTGGATAAATGGATCACGTCTGAGGTGATCGGGTGGATAAATGGGTCATGTCTGAGATGATCAACCTACTCATAATGTTTATCTACTGGTAAATGGAACTAAGGGTCGTAATGGTAAAATGGTCAAAAGATGATAAGTATGGCCCAGTCGCACGACTGAACCATAAATATGGTCCAGTCGTACGATTGGAACACACGAATGAGTCAAATCGTACGAATGGACAATGCGAATGAGTCTAAGCACACGATTGAAGTTGACCAACTGTCACAGTCGTTCGACTGAACCTCAATCGTACGATTGGAACTGAACAATTGGGTGAATCGTACGACTGAGACTCAGTCGCATAACTCACTCATGCGACTAGACTCAATCGTACGACTGACCTATGTGACTCGGCTCAGTCGCCCGACTGGGATTTGCCCCAGTATATATACAGGTCGAATCGGCCTCAGTCGCTCATTCACCCAAATCACCTGTCTATACGTACGACCTAATCGAACCTCGGCCAAAATTTCCAAAAATCACCTGAACCTTCGATTACATAGTGCTGACGTTTGCTTTCGATCATACAGGTACTGCATAAGAGAAATCATCGAACAAACTATGTCAAATCATCAAAATGGGCACAAATTATGACCTAACAGTACCAACAACCTTAATAGGATTAATAGACCTTAAAACCAGAACTTACTGATCAAATTAAGGTTACAATAGGCTTAATCGGTTGGTTCTGAGTGTAATGAGCATAATTTTGATGTTTAACACTTAGTATTGCTCAAAACAAGAATTTGAATGGACAAATAGTCGAATAGACGACTGGTCATGCTGATGAACTTCAATCGTACGACTGAACTGTCTGATTGGCTCAATCGTTCGACTAAGAAGAACGAATGACTTAATCGTACGACTGAACCATGCAAATGAGTTCAGGCGCACGATTGAGATACACGTATGAGAAGACATGCGACTGAGTCCAATCGCATGACTGAGTCGTACGCATGAACTCAATCGTTTGACTAAATCTCAGTCGCACAGTTCAATCGTACGACTGAAACTCAGTCGTTTGTTCAGTCGCACGATTAAACCAAAGTTTAAAGTTCTTTGACTGAAATTAGCTATCCTTAACATGCACTAACGTTTATTTACATTGTGTAACAGATGGCAAGTCATTGGATCATAAGCACAAAGCACAATATTTGCGCTCATCTGGATCTGACCTCCAGAAACGCAGCGGAGTTTGCGGGCATCATCTCAATCTTACGGAGATCGAGGATCTTCAGAGCTATATCTACTCCCTGCACTCCGTATCGCTCCTTACAGCAGGCATTCTGGGAGAATGCTGCTGTAGATAGATCTGTGGAGCCCTACTGTATCAAGATCTCTATCCTCGGTCAGGCCATAGAGATCACCGAGGAAGATCTCAGGATAGTTCTCGAGTTTGGGGATGACAGTGACTGTCCTACACGACTACACCCGCTGACAGTTCGAGGGTGTTTTCTACGGGCAAAGTACGCTAGGGATATCAACGCAGGTATGCTTAACAAGAGCAACCTGTGCCCCCAGTTCAAGTACTTAGCCCACGTGCTGCTCAGATGCATTGCTTCAAGGAAAGGAGGCTTTGATGAGTTATCGGAGCAGATGCAGAGCGCATATGTTGCGTTGGTGCTGAACCATCCGTTCAGCTTCTCGCGGATGATCTTCACTTACTTAGTGGAGAACATAGAGGCAAAGGGCAAGGAGAGCTTCTGCATGTACCCTCGCTTCATGCAGATGATAATTTGACCAGAAGCTCCCGATGCTGCCGAAGGTTAAAGAGGACGCTGTAGTGCTCGAGGTGATGGATGATACCACCTTGGGCAGGATGAAGGTGTACAGGGGGAAGCAGGTAAAACCCCTTTCAGGCGACTATTTGGGCATCTGGCGCGGGATGATTATGTGGCGCCAGCAAAAAGGAAGTGGCGCCACGAGGACAGTGATTCGGATGTGGAGCAAGTTACTCTGCCCTCTGATGACTCTGATGATGATCATGATGCTGATCAGGGAGGAGATGGCCAGGGAGAACCCGAACCAGCTCCGATACACCCTGATTTTCATATGCAGGAGGAGGAGGAGTCCGATGAAGAGCCACTTACCCGGACTGTGGGAAGTCGGGAAATGGCAACTGAGCAGGGATTAAGGGCGGTTGGTGGACGCCCTGGAGAGTCTGGGAGCTCTACAGTTGATCCATCTTACACCCCAGCCTCTCCCAACAGTCGAGGGGGAGACTCTGTGTCCAGGAGGACACGGAGAAAACGTATGGCTCAGCCTCATGGGCTGAAACCTAAACGCAGGAGGGTCACTCTTATCACTACCTCCTCCGCTACCACCACTACCCAAACCACCCAAGCTACCAAACCACCACTACACCCATTCCACCACCTGTCACCTCCACCCAACCAACTACCACAGTACATCCCACTCCACCATTCACTCACATTCCACCTCCAATATTCACCATCACCACTAGCCACCGAGCTGGCCCGCATCAGCTACTATAGGTTCACCCCTCCCTCCCATTGGAGTGGAGGAACAGCTAGCAGCACTCAACAGGATGGTGCTAAAGCTGCTAGCTGCTAATGAAGAAAAGACAACAAGGCTGCTTCAGCTTGAGGAGCAAAATGCTTCTCAAGCAACTCAGGTTGCCCAACTCCAGGAACGGAATATCCTGTCGACTCAAAAGATAGGGGAGTTGGAGTCTGCAAATAAGAAAATTATACTGAAGCTGAAGGGGTCCAAAGCTGATCCCTTGAAGCTAAAGGAAGGAGACGGTGATGATGGTGATGACGAGGATGATGAGGATGATGAGAGTGATGAGGATGATGACGATAGTGGTGATGATCAAGCCAAGGAGGGGCAAGATGATGATGATGATGATGATTCTGCTTCAAATACTGCTGATTCTGGTCGGGAACAACGTTCAGAAAGAAGACAAGACCATGGATCTACAGCAGCTCCTCCATCATCACCTACTACAGAATCTCACGAGCAGATCCAAGACAAAAGTATTGATTAGACGTTTTATTTTTAAACTTTTGTACTTGATTCATCTTTTGATGTATATGAAACTCTTTTAAATATTTAATGATTAATGTTTAATTAACTTGAGTTTATACTAATGATTGCTACTCTACATGTTGATATTAAACAGATAAGAGATTTCAGCAAGATGAGCATGATGTTGCTCCCCTCCAACAGATCAAGTCTCAACTCACAATGATTCTTGATCTGCAGGGGATCGTTAGAAGGTCAGCGAGTTATACTCCTGAAGAAGGAGAAATAATTCACGACCTTACTGATGAGCAGCTTGCTGAAATATTTCGTCTGAATCCAGACGAAATTGTTAAGGATGCTCCAATTTTTGATGATGCTGATGATGACGAGCTCAATGATGTTGAAGAAATCGAAATTGAAGACATCACAGATCAGCACTACCCAGAATATACCGATCGAGAGGGAAACGTGTTTCCAGATTTGGTAAACACCCTCGACAGTGACATTCTGGGTAAACTCAGTGATAAGGAGAAAGGAGCAGAAGCCTCAACAAGCCAAGCCCAAGCCTCGGACGATGAGGTTGATATTCGAAAGGCTGAATGGGCGGCTTGCTTCGCCGAGGTCCGAGCCCAACGTGCTAAAGCAACTTAGAGTACCTACACCAAGCTATACAAAGTAAAGAAGAACATGAAGGTGTCAGGGAAGATCATTGCTTAGGCTCATTTTGATGACCTTGGCGTGTATGTGGTGAAAAAGGAAAGGGGAATCGAGTACTTCAGATTCCCTCATGATCTGAAGACTCTCCCCGGTTTTGAGCTCAACCAGTTGGCCCGACTAAAGCTTCTTTATGCTGATCCTAAGAAGATGTCTGGCTGGTTTGAGGCTGCCCTGAAAAGGGAGTACAGGACTAGATGGGTAAACTTCAAGCCTCAGTAGGCTACGAGGTACCTCAGAAGGTCTAAGGTGAGTCCCATCACTGGTCAACCGAAGATAGTCCTGAAGTGGCGACCTCCGCATACAATGTCCCGAATTCCACTGAGGGAGATGCCACAGGACTTTACCCCCCACTTTAAGTGGTGGTACTATGACTAGCGCTCGGGAGAGGCCGTCATCGTTTTGGAAAGGGAAGGCACAATGGACACAATAAGGGTGTTTGACCCCATGTGGCTTATCAACTTGTCAGCGTCAGATGTTTATACGTTGTACAAGTGGCCACTGTTTTTTGACACACAGGATATACTGCAAGCACTACAGTTTCAGCATATCATACGTCTATGCTTTGCACTTAATATCCATGCTGGGGTTTCTAAAGAGGAGAGACTGAAGAGATTTGAAAAGTTCAAGAAAGAAGTCAAAGTCTAGATAGAACTAGGTCCAAGGGGGAGTTTGTTGGTACACATGTCCCCAGTTCTAGTCTAGTGAGTTTAAATGTAATAGAACTTCTTCTTGTAACACATATGTAATGTTTAATCAATATAATAAGAATCTCTTCTATATATGGTTGTTGGTTGTTTAATGTTATATCTATTTATATTATTAATTGTTACACGCATATATGACAATGTTATATAGGTTTACAGTTTTTAGACATAGTTCTGAACCATTAAAGGTTCAAGAATGTGTTTAACTAAGTATCTTGATTCAGTAGTACGACTGGACCATGAGAATGGGCCAATCGCACGACTGAACCAGGTGATTGAGTCAATCGTACGATTGAGTCATAAGACTGGCTCAGTCGTCCGAATGAACCAATTGTATGACTCAGTCGCACGACTGAGCTAGTCGCTTGGCTCAGTAGTACGAATGAGAGCTGTAACCTATAAATACCACTTAATTCATGGAAAAATGGGACACTTCGAATATTTGCAACCCTAGTCGACCCAGAGCGCCCTGTTCGTCCCTTCCAAGTTCACAAAGCGTTTCAGATCATTCCTAGTTCGTTCTTAACGTTTTCTAATCGTTAGGTTTGATCTTGTTAACGTTTTCCCTGATTGGATCGCCAATCAAATAGGATTCCGCACTATTTGATCTGGTATAACGAAGAATCAGTTGGTACTCCGTCCGTACACGGTCCTAACACTAAAAGTTTTGGGTTAAAAATGTAATATTTAAAACTTGTGTTAAAAACTTTAACATGAAATAATAAGCAATACAAACCTCAGGGACTAAATGTGTAAAATTTTTTTAAAAACCCATCCCCCACCCGCCGACCCCTTCTCCCCTCCGGCCACCGTCTCCGGCCACACTCCGGCGAGCCAAAACACCCAAAATTAATCGGTTTTAACCAAATTAAACATCCCCGACAACCTTGCGTGGAAGATTCGAACCTATACAATTTAAAATTATAATCGATTTGTGTGTGACAACCAAACCTAACCAACCCACTTTCGGCCGAGAATCCTGGCCACGATCGAAGCACTAAAACGCTATAATAATCAAATTAAACGCACTCACACTATCATTTAAATGTTTCTAATCGATTACAAATCACAAATCCATCTAAAACGAACTCAATTGTTTCCTTCGATCCTTTCTTCTTCACGGACATGCAACTGATCGAACACCACCATTTGAGCTTCAAAACCTGAAATTGCTAGAGGGCTTTTGCTCACTAAGATCATTGGAAGCTTCCTGTACAAGAAATTCGATTATTACCATCGTTTGCACCCTGAGCCAATTCCTCTCCTGTCGCGGCCTATTCATCGTCTTGTTCATCTCCAATCCCTCATCATTCGGGTAATTAAAACATGCTTTGTACTCGTTTAAACATGGGGAACAAAAGCCCCATGATTATTGATGATAACCGATTCGAATTAAGCTCCAATTTGACCCTAATCGATTCTAGGGTTCTTAAGAATTTGGGAATTTACTTTAAATGGGGTTATAATAATCTCAAACCAACATAAACCGCGGCCACGACCTTGGTTTACTGGTTACACGCGCACATGTCGAACTTGAGGTCCCGGGTTTGAACCCGGGTACCCTCATATATTTTTTAGGGCTTTTGAGCTTTAAAAAAATTATAGAAAATTTCTAAAAATTATAGAAAATTTCTAAAAATTATAAAAATCAGTTTATAAATTTTATTTATTTTTAAAGCTACCTAACAATTTTCTGAAAATTTCGTTTCTCATAATACTTTAATATTTTATTAAATATTTTAGACAAATAATATAAGTAGTTCATTTTTTCTATAAAAATAGACTTTAAATAATGGATAAAATCACTAGATTATTATTGGTTCAAATAATATCTATGTATTATGGTTTAAATCATGATTATCTCAATTAATTATAAAGTTTTATATTTAAACCTTACAAATTACTACAAATGTGTTCGTTCACATTTTTATATAAATATAGTATACTTCTTTCCATTTCAAGAAAATATAATTGAGCCAATTTGTTAAATTCAAATATTTAACAAAGCCCCAAATTTCACTTGAAACCCTAATCCTCGTCAATTCGTTAAACTTAATATTAAACTTAAACCTTGTATATATATATATATATATATATATATATATATATATATATATATATATATATATATATATATATTCTTAGGTACCTTGTGAGGGATTGCATTGGAACGTTTATATTTCTTAATAATCATCATCCTTATACTTATTTGCCAGGTGAGTATTCACGGCCCCTATTTTACTTTCTTTCCTTTTTGGGGGAGAAAACATGCAAACATATTTTATAAATGGTTTTTAGTATTATTGATATCGCCTGTTACGTTAGTGCAAACACACTTGAAAGTTCTTACATTCTCGAACCGTTAGTAATGTGTAGCGAGGTAATTCTGAGTAGTACTATTGGGTTTGACAAACCACGCCCGGGCTAGTCGCGCTAGCATGATTGGAGGTCAAACGGGTGCATTATTGTGACGTCCTAAACCCGGCAGGGCACCGGAGGCACGTCACACAGTTGGATTAATATTTTAAACACGAATCAGAGCTTTCTACTTACAGCGGAAGACTAAACAACATTACATATTAACCCAACTTTTAAAACATTTTTACATATAGTTGTATTTAATTATATATTTCCCTATTTACATTATTAACACCCTATGCCAGCAGTTACTCCGGGATAGCGTCCTTGTTCAGCTCATACTTGCTTTCCTCTATTATTAGAGGACCCTTCCTTACCTAGCACACATAACACACTCAAAACATCAGATAAACTGGTGAGTTCTAAATTTTCATCAAAACATTAACAATATCTTTACTCACACAAAAGTCATATTTATATTGGCAATACAATAAGATCAACTTTTATCATTACTTTGTCCCACCGGACTCGTCCCACTGGACGTCAGTTGCCCACATCTAGCAACTGTCAGTTGCCCACATCTAGCAACGGTCAGTTTCCCACATCCAGAAACTGTCAGTTTCCCACATCTAGAAACTGTAATTATTATCTCTCATCCAGTAGGATGCCAATTAATCATCTAGGGTCGTCACCCCAAGATGTTCACAAAGCTGAGTGATCGTCATCACTCCTATCTAACTGTACAGTTACACACCCAGGCATCTTACCCTAACTGACCTGTTGAGATTTACATCACATTATCACTTTAAAACATTTCTTTTACTTATTGCCAATATTATCACATTATTTTACACACCACACATTCATTCTTTTAGCACCAGTTACAACACATTTTCATTTATCATTAACCCCCACTTGACCTATTGGAATCATCACCATCACGTAATGATTAACAATGTTCAGATAGCCATTCATTGTCCCAACCATTCATCATCCCAACTTTACCCTAACAGCCACACGAGCTGTTAGTAACGTATAAACATCATTATCACAGTTTTGGTGCTAAAACATTTAATTCATTTATCATCATATGTGTGCTAGCCCGAATGTTAAAACCAATCAATTGAAAAGGGCTTAGAACTCACCTTATCAACTTCCTCACAACAATCTACATAATCCACGTACACGAGGTAACTAGTCCTTCCTCTAATCAAGGTATATCTAAAGTAATAAACCTTGATTCAGTAAACTATTCTCAAACAGGACCTTTATGCGAATGAACACTTATGCGAATGAGCACTCGTGCGATTGGACCTATGCGGATGAACATCAATGCGACTGAACCTTCAGTCGTACGACTGACCATTCATTCGCACGATTGAGTCCTCATTCGTACATAGTGACCACTCGTCTTCATTCGGTCTTCTAACCAGGCGACTGGGTTCTCAGTCGCACGACTGAACCTCTATTCGCACTCAGTCGCACGACTAGACTCTCATTCGCACGACTGAGGCATGCGACTGAGCCCATTCGTCTGAAACGGATCAGCAGCTGTGTTCTTGACGTTTTTTGATCCAAACTTACTCAAAATTTGAGTTTTAACCATCCAAATCATGTCATATTCAAAACAGATCATATACACATCGTTTACAATGGTTTCGGATCATTATTTTACCAAAACTACATAAAAACTCAGATCTGAATTCCCGGATTTTAATTTAGAAATGAACCAGACCAATTCAATGATTTAAAACGTGTTATTGGATCAAATTCAATCATTTACACAGCTTATAACATCTCTAAATTGATCCGTAATGTTCAAAACTTACCAAAACGGAGTTTAGATTAGTTGATTGGCAAGAACAGGGGTGTTTGGGTGTAAAGGGAACAAGAGAATGAAGTAGATGCAGATAGAAATCTGCTTTTGAACCCTCTGCACCGCCTTACTTATCCATACACACAACTTAACCGCCTCACCTTCAGTCGCATGACTTAACCATTCGCACGACTGAGTCATGCGACTGAAGCTCATACGCCTACTATTCGTGCGACTGAGTCTCATTCCCACGTATGGAGTGCGACTGAGGTTTATTCGCATACAACTCATGTGATTGAACACCAATCTTCTCAAATAACTCAACTTAATTTAATTAAACATAATTATAATATGATTACAAGTCCGGATTTAGAAACCGGATGTTACAACTCCCTCCCCCTTAAATAGGTTTCGTCCCCGAAACCAACTATTCAAACAATTGGGGATAATCTCTCCTCATCTCATCTTCTGATTCCCAAGTGAAATCAGACCCCTTTCTATTCGACCACTGCACTTTGACTAACTCAATGGTTTTATTTCTCAATCTTTTCATCTTTCTGTCCATTATAGCAGTAGGCTTCTCAACATAGTTTAACTTATCATCCACCTCTATATCGTCTAAAGATACGTATGCCTTTTCATCGGCTAAACACTTGCGCAACTGTGATACATGAAAAGTTGGGTGGATTTCTTGCAACTGATTGGGTAATTCTAGTCTATAGGCCACTTTTCCAATTCGTGCTATGATCCTAAACGGTCCTATAAAACAAGGACTTAACTTTCTCCTCTTTCTGAATCTGATAATTCCCTTCCAAGGAGATACTTTCAACATAACCCTATCTCCTACTTCAAACTCAATATGCTTTCGCCTTTTATCTTCATAAGACTTTTGTCGATCCTGAGCCGCTTTAAACCGAGCTTTGATCTGATCCAGTTTCTCATTCGTAGCCTGTACAATTTCCAAACTGCCCAACTCTTTCTGCCCAACTTCTCCCCAGCATATCGGACTCCTGCACTTTCTGCCATATAACATCTCATAAGGGGCTCTCCCAATCGTAGAATGATAACTGTTATTGTAAGGGAATTCAACTAATGGCAGATGACTATCCCAGCTACCACTGAAATCTATAACACAAGCTCGTAACATGTCTTCAACTGTTTGGATAGTCCTTTCAGTCAACCCATCAGTTTCTAGGTGAAAAGATGTGCTGTGTAATAAACGAGTGCCCATATCTTCATGAAACTTTCTCCCAAACCTCGAAGTAAAATGTGTATCTCTATCCGACACAATAGATAATGGTACTCCATGACGAGCAATAATCTCTCGAATAAACAGTTCTGCTAACTTCTCAGAGTTATACGTTTCCTTGATTGGTAAGAAATGCCCACTACGTGTCAATCTATCTACTATGACCCAAATGGTATCATAACCTTTAGCTGTACGCGGAAGCTTAGTTATAAAATCCATTGTCAACTCCTCCCACTTCCATTTTGGAATCTCTAAGGGTTGAAGCTTACCATATGGCTTTTGATGCTTAGCTTTGACCTGAAGACAGGTCAAACACCTATTCAAATATTGCATCATATTAAATTTCATACCTGGCCACCAATATTCTGGTTTTAAATCTTTATACATCTTAGTAGCACCAGGGTGTATAGAATATCTGGATTTATGGGCTTCATCTAGCACCAACTCTCTCATCTTAATCGGGACCCACATACGACCATATTTTGTCTTAACCCCAAAACTATTTTCTTCCATATCATTTGTTTGGCCTTTCATTCATTCTCGTTTCACATTCTCCTCTTTTAATGCTTCTAATTGGGCTTCCTGTAATTGATACATAAAATCTGGGGTTATCACTAACTTATATGACTTAATTCAAATCGGAGGGTGTTCACTTTTTCTACTTAATGCGTCAGCAACCACATTTGCTTTACCAGGATGGTAAAGTATTTCACAATCATAATCTTTCACCAATTCTAACCATCTCTGCTGGCGCATGTTTAATTCTTTCTGATCAAAGAAATATTTCAAACTCTTATGATCCGTGTAAATCGTACATCTCGTCCTATATAAGTAATGCCTCCATATTTTCAAAGCAAATACCACTGCTGCCAGTTCCAGATCATGCGTCAGATAATTCTTTTCATGTTCTTTCAACTGTCTGGAAGCATAAGCTATCACTCGTCCCCTCTGCATCAATACACATCCTAAACCTAGATACGAAGCATCTGAATAAATTACCAAATCTTCATTTCCATCTGGCAACGACAATACAGGTGATTGAGTTAATTTCTGCTTCAGCTCTTGAAATGCATTTTCTTGTTCTGGTCCCCATACGTATTCTTCATTCTTTCTTGTCAGCTTCGTTAACGGGGATGCAATTTTGGCAAAATCCTGAACAAATCTTCTATAATAACCAGCCAGACCCAAGAAACTACGAATTTCAGATGGCGTCTTTGGAGGACTCCACTTCATTACTGTTTCAATCTTTGCAGGATCTACTAAAATACCTTGTGCATTGATCACATGTCCCAAAAACTGTACTTCCCGTAACCAAAACTCACACTTAGAAAATTTTGCATAAAGCTTTTCTTTTCTCAACCTTTCCAACACTTCACGAAGATGGCAGGCGTGATCTCCCTCATTCTTTGAATAGATCAGTATGTCATCAATGAATACAATTACTGATCGATCTAACATTGGCTTGCACACTCTATTCATCAAATCCATAAAAGCAGCAGGTGCATTCGTCAACCCAAAAGACATAATCAAAAATTCATAATGACCATAACGTGTACGAAACGCAGTCTTAGGTATATCTTCTTCTTTAACTTTCAGCTGATGATAACCCGCACGGAGATCTATCTTAGAAAACCAACTGGCTCCTTGTAACTGATCAAACAGATCATCTATTCGTGGAAGTGGATACTTATTCTTTATCGTCAACTTATTCAACTCTCTGTAATCGATACACATATGCATACTTCCATCTTTCTTCTTTACAAATAATACTGGAGCACCCCACGGGGAGGAACTGGGTCTAATGAAACCTCTTTCTAGCAAGTCTTCAGTCTGCTTCAGTAATTCCTTCAATTCCGATGGAGCTAATCTATAAGGTGACTTGGCAACTGGCTTAGCACCCGGAATCAAATCAATTCTAAACTCAACTTCATGATCTGGAGGAATGCCCGGTAATTCTTCTGGGAACACATCAACAAAATCTCTAACCACAGGAATATCCTCTATCTTTCTTACAGGCTTTTGAGAATCAATTACATATATTAAATAAGATGCACACCCGCGGCTCATTAACTTATCAGCTTTCATCATAGATACTATTTTCACAGTTGACTCCTCTCTATCACCATATACATTAATCGTTTTCCCATCCGGTGCTCTTAACTGAATTAGCTTCTTATTACATATAATATGGACTTCATGGTTTGCCAACCAATCCATACCCAAAACTACATCAAACCCTCCTAATATCATAGGATATAGTTTAACAGGCAATCTATATCCTTCTAATTCAATAAATCAACCATCAATTATACTACTAATCATCACAGACCTGTTATTAGCATTTTCAACTACGAAAGCTACCTCTAATGGTTGAATTTCACACGCAAGCATAGGACAAAAATCAACAGATACGAAACTTCCACCTGCACCAGAATCAAATAACACGTTAGTTGGAATCCCATTAACTAGAAACGTACCTGAGACTATATCTGGCAAAGCTTTAGCCTCACTAGCTGACATAGAATAAGCTCGCCCCTTCGCCACACTCGACCCTTCTCCTGACCCTTTCATTGATATAACCGGTTCAGGCTTTCTAACAGCTAATCTTGGACATTCACTCTGAATATGCCCCGTTTCTCCACACTCATAACATTTACGAGGACCTTCACTACATTCATTAGCATAATGTCCCATCTTTCCACATCTAAAATAAGTCCTACTACCAATCATACATTCACCCTGATGTAGCTTACCACATTTCCCGCAACGTGGCAGCTCCTTTCTGACATTCCTTTGGAATTGGCCCCTTCCAAACTTACCCTTCTTCTGGAAACTTAGATTCTCAAATCTTCTTTGTACTACAGGTTCTTCACGCTTCCGTTTACTTTCGTCATGAGCAACACCACTACCGTAAACTTCCTGATACATATCTGCAGCTAAGTTTACCGTCAACTGATAACTACTCGGAGCAGATGATCTAACCAATTTTCTAACCTCCTGAGGCAACCCCTGAGTGTACCTCAAGATTTTCTTCTATTCAGGAACCACCAAATGAGGCACCAGCCGTGCCATTTCTTCAAACTTAGACGTGTATTCCCTATGGGACATATTACCTGCCTGAAACTGCAAGAAACTCATCTCTATTCGATCCATCTCACCCTTCGGACAAAACTTATCCGACACTAACTTTCTAAATTCAGGACATAACATTTTGTCAGTAGCCTCCTCGCCTAACATTTGGATAATCGTATCCCACCAATACAGAGCCTCACCTACAAACGAGTGGGCTGCAAACTTTACTTTCTGATCCTCCCTACAATCACTCAACTTGATCACGGCTTCCATTTCACGAAGCCATTTATAGGTGGCTACCACATCCATAGCCCCAGAAAATCATGGAGTATTACATTCCTTAAACTAACTATATGTAACTCCCTTTCTCTCGCTAGACCCCTCGGCTTTATCAACATTCCTATTTTCATCAGGTCTAGCTACATTCAAGGCTTTACGAACCTCCTCAGCAATTGCATCACGGAATTGCTGTCTCGTCATACTAAGCACCTCTGTGCTTTCATCAACATTTCTTTCCGAGGTTCCACCTTGCATTCTTTCACTCTCCCTATCAGCCATAACCTATTAAAACGAGATCATGATTATTTGGTACTCGCATGTAAGTATATAACCAGAATACTATAAGTAAAGTAAATTATTAATAATGTTGGCCAAGTACTATTCATTGTTTACTTTACTTTTACTATTCTCGTTATTCCTTCTCATGATAGTCCCATCACCTTCTCTTGTTTTAATAAACTATTCTATCTAGCTATCCCTGCTGGCATATCTATTTTCTAGTTAAAGTCTAGTTATTATGACACTAGATTCCTTTAATAACCTGGCTCTGATACCAACCTGTGACGCCCTAAACCCGGCAGGGCACCGAAGGCACGTCACACAGTTGGATTAATATTTTAAACGTGAATCAAAGCTTTCTACTTACAGTGGAAGACTAAACAACATTACATATTAACCCAACCTTTAAAACATTTTTACATATAGTTACATTTAATTATACATTTCCCTATTTACATTATTAACAGGTCCTACACCCTATGCCAGCAGCTACTCCGGGATAGCGTCCTTGTTCAGCTCATACTTGCGTTCCTCTATTATTAGAGGACCCTTCCTTACCTAGCACACACAACACACTCAAAACATCAGATAAACTGGTGAGTTCTAAATTTTCATCGGAACATTAACAATATCTTTACTCACACAAAAGTCATATTTATATTGACAATACAATAATCAACTTTTATCATTACTTTGTCCCACCGGATTCGCCCCTTCGCCACACTCGACCCTTCTCCTGACCCTTTCATTGATATAACCGGTTCAGGCTTTTTAATAGCTAATCTTGGACATTCACTCCGAATATGCCCCGTTTCTCCACACTCATAACATCTACGAGGACCTTCACTACATTCATTAGCATAATGTCCCATCTTTCCACATCTAAAACAAGTCCTACTACCAATCATACATTCACCCTGATGTAGCTTACCATATTTCCCGCAACGTGGCAGCTCCTTTCTAACATTCCTTTGGAATTAGCCCCTTCCAAACTTACCCTTATTCTGGAAACTTAGATTCTCAAATCTTCTTTGTACTACAGGTTCTTCACGCATCCGTTTACTTTCGTCATGAGCAACACCACTACCATAAACTTCCTGATACATATCTGCAGCTAAGTTTACCGTCAACGGATAACTACTCGGAGCAGATGATCTAACCAATTTTCTAACCTCCTGAGGCAACCCCTGAGTGTACCTCAAGATTTTCTTCTCTTCAGGAACCACCAAATGAGGCACCAACCGCTCCATTTCTTCAAACTTAGACGTGTATTCCCTATAGGACATATTACCTGCCTGAAACTGCAGGAAACTCATCTCTATTCGATCCATCTCACCCTTCGGACAAAACTTATCCGATACTAACTTTCTAAATTCAGGCCATAACATTTTGTCAGTAGCCTCTTCGCCTAACGTTTGGATAATCGTATCCCACCAATACAGAGCCTCACCTACAAACGAGTGGGCTGCAAACTTTACTTTCTGATCCTCCCTACACTCACTTAACTTGATCACGGCTTCCATTTCACGAAGCCATTTATAGGTGGCTACCACATCCATAGCCCCAGAAAATCATGGAGGATTACATTCCTTAAACTGACTATACGTAACTCCCTTTCTCTCGCTAGACCCCTCGACTTTATCAACATTCCTATTTTCATCAGGTCTAGCTACATTCAAGGCTTTACGAACCTCCCAGCAATTGCATCACGGAATTGCTGTCTCGTCATACTAAGCACCTCTGTGCTCTCATCAACATTTCTTTCCGAGGTTCCACCTTGCATTCTTTCACTCTCCCTATCAGCCATAACCTATTAAAATGAGATCAGGGTTATTTGGTACTCGCGTGTAAGTATATAACCAGAATACTATAAGTAAAGTAAATTATTAATAATATTGGCCAAGTACTATTAATTGTTTACTTTACTTTTACTATTCTCGTTATTCCTTCTCATGATAGTCCCATCACCTTCTCTTGTTTTAATAAACTATTCTATCTAGCTATCCCTGCTGGCATATGTATTTTCTAGTTAAAGTCTAGTTATTATGACACTAGATCCCTTTAATAACCTGGCTCTGATACCAACCTGTGACGCCCTAAACCCGGCAGGGCACCAGAGGCACGTCACACAGTTGGATTAATATTTTAAACGCGAATCAGAGCTTTCTACTCACAGCGGAAGACTAAACAACATTACATATTAACCCATCTTTTAAAACATTTTTACATATAGTTGTATTTAATTATACATTTCCCTACTTACATTATTAACAGGTCCTACACCCTATGCCAGCAGCTACTCCGGGATAGCATCCTTGTTCAGCTCATACTTGCTTTCCTCTATTATTAGAGGACCCTTCCTTACCTTGCACACACAACACACTCAAAACATCAGATAAACTGGTGAGTTCTAAATTTTCATCAAAACATTAACAATATCTTTACTCACACAAAATTCATATTTATATTGGCAATACAATAAGATCAACTTTTATCATTACTTTGTCCCACCGGACTCGTCCCACCGGACGTCAGTTGCCCACATCTAGCAACTGTCAGTTGCTCACATCTAGCAACGGTCAGTTTTCAACATCCAGAAACTGTCAGTTTCCCACATCCAGAAACTGTAATTATTATCTCTCATCCAGTAGGATGCCAATTAATCATCTAGGGTCATCACCACAAGATGTTCACAAAGCTGAGTGATCGTCATCACTCCTATCTAACTGTACAGTTACACACCCAGGCATCTTACCCTAACTGGCCTGTTGAGATTTACATCACATTATCACTTTAAAACATTTCTTTTACTTATTGCCAATATTATCACATTATTTTACACACCACACATTCTTTTTTTAGCACCAGTTTTAACACATTTTCATTTATCATTAACCCCCATTTGACCCATTAGAATCATCACCATCACGTAATGATTAACAATGTTCAGATAGCCATTCATTGTCCCAACCATTCATCATCCCAACTTTACCCTAACAGCCACACGAGCTGTTAGTAACGTGTAAACATCATTATCACAGTTCTGGTGCTAAAACATTTAATTCATTTATCATCATATGTGTGCTAGCCCGAATGTTAAAACCAATCATTTGAAAAGGGCTTAGAACTCACCTTATCAACTTCCTCACAACAATCTACACAATCCACGTACACGAGGTAACTAGTCCTTCCTCTAATCAAGGTATATCTAAAGTAATAAACCTTGATTCAGTAAACTATTCTCACACAGGACCTTTATGCGAATGAACACTTATGCGGATGAGCACTCATGCGATTGGACCTATGCGGATGAACATCAATGCGACTGAACCTTCAGTCGTACGACTGACCATTCATTCGCACGATTGAGTCCTCATTCGTACATAGTGACCACTCGTCTTCATTCGGTCTTCTAACCAGGCGACTGGGTTCTCAGTCGCACGATTGAACCTCTATTCACACTCAGTCGCACGACTAGACTCTCATTCGCACGACTGAGGCATGCGACTGAGCCCATTCGTCTGAAACGGATCAGCAGCTGTGTTCTTGATGTTTTTTGATCCAAACTTACTCAAAATTTGAGTTTTAACTATCCAAATCATGTCATATTCAAAACAGATCATATACACATCGTTTACAATGGTTTCGGATCATTATTTTACCAAAACTACACAAAAACTCAGATCCGAATTCCCGGATTTTAATTTAGAAATGAACCAGACCAATTCAATGATTTAAAATGTGTTATTGGATCAAATTCAATCATTTACACAGCTTATAACATCTCTAAATTGATCCGTAATGTTCAAAACTTACTAAAATGGAGTTTAGCTTAGTCGATTGGCAAGAACAGGGGTGTTTGGGTGTAAAGGGAACAAGAGAATGAAGTAGATGCAGATAGAAATCTGCTTTTAAACCCTCTGCACCGCCTTACTTATCCATACACACAACTTAACCGCCTCACCTTCAGTCGCACGACTTAACCATTCACACGACTGAATCGTGCGACTGAAGCTCATACGCCTACTATTCGTGCGACTGAGTCTCATTCGCACGTATGGAGTGCGACTGAGGTTCATTCGCATACAACTCATGTGATTGAACACCAATCTTCTCAAATAACTTAACTTAATTTAATTAAACATAATTATAATATGATTACAAGTCCGGATTTAGAAACCAGATGTTACAATTATTGACATAACATTTGTCATTGTCTGGTGAGACGTGACGGGAAGGCAACAAACATACAAACATACAAACAGTCAGCTTCGGTTCGAAATGCTAAGTAACTTGATTATAGGCTAGCTACCTATCGATATGCTTTAATTACTATACCATTCGAAGAGTTACAAACATTTTTATCTGTGATAAAACCTGTGAACTCACCAACTTTATGTTGACACACTCTAGCATGTTTTCTCAGGTAACAGGAACGCTTAATCTCATGATACACGATTAAGGAACGCACTCAGGACATGCATTCTTTGGATTCCTTATTTTGCATTAAACATTGTTTTGACATAGCATTTTCAGACTTTCAGTATTGTTTACATTTCGTTTATTCGCTTCCACACTGACATTTAACTTATTTATTGTTTACTCTGATTAAGTCAAACATTTATTTCAAATTCATATAGCATTGTTTGATATGACCGTGTCTGAGATCCTAGTATGTCACACGCCTAACGGTAAAACCCCGTTTGTGGAAATTGAGGGTGTGATATTTACCAACGTCGGTAATCAATGAGAAGCTATCGATTTTGATACTACATATATATGTGTATTTCATTTTTTATTAACTATATATATATATATATATATATATATATATATATATATATATATAGAGAGAGAGAGAGAGAGAGAGAATGACATTCAATTGAGAACCATAAATCTGTAAAAAAAACCAGAAAAAACCACTTTTAACTCTTATACTATTTATTAAATAAATATATCAAAATGTTTGTAATTTTACTACTTTTAAGATAAATTTTTAAAAATCGCGATATCTATAGTCTTTTGATAATGTGCATCAATGCACACACATTGTATTGCATATATGAACATTTTAAAGTTTTTTTAAAAAATTAAAGAGAAAGATGTTAAGATGAAAGAAAATATTAAAAATAGAATCAAACCATCATCTTTTAGTATTACCAATTTTATCGAGGTCTTATGTCCATTGCTTATGTGCTTTTTAGTAGTTCTTTACATATTTATGGTTCTCCATAGAATGCTTCCATATATATGTATATATATACATATATATATATGTATATATATATACATATATATATATGTATATATATATATGTATATGTGTATATATATATATATATATATATATATATATAGGGATATTCATTTGAAAACCATAAATATGTAAAAAACCAGAAAGAACCACGTTAACTGTTGTAATATTTATTATATAAATATATCAAAATTCTTGTAGTTTTACTACTTTTAAGATAGATTTTCAAAAATCATGATATCTATAGTCTTTTAATAATGTGCATATATGCACCCATATTGTATTACATATATGAATATTCTATAGTTTATTAAAAAATTAAAAAAAGAGATGATAAAACGAAAGAAACGATCAAAAATAGAATTAAAACCATAATCTTTTAGTATTATTATTTTTATCAAGGTGTTATGTATATTGCCTACGTGGTTCTTAATAGTTTTTTATATATTTGTGGTTCTCAATAGAATGCTTCCATATATATATATATATACATATATATATACGTACATATATATACATATATATACATATATATACATATATATATACATATATATATATGCATATATATATATACATATACATATATACATATATACATATACATATATACATATTTGTATATATATATACACATATATATACATAAATGTATATATATATATACATATATTTATATATATTTATATATATATATGTATATATACATATATATGTATATATATGTATATATATATAGGGGATGGTTCCAATGAAAACCAAGTTATAATTAAAAAACTAAGAAAACCATTTTCTAACCATTGATCATGTTAATCAATGGTCACAATTAAAGATGACACATTTGTAATTATTTTGTTAATTATATATGTCAAGTTTTAATGGAGAAGGGTATAAGAGGCAAAGACTAATTTTAAAATTTTAAATCTCATAAAATCTATCTTCTCTCTCTTATCTCAATCATAATGATCTGGAAGTCAAAAATTAAATACCATAATTTTTTCTTTGCATGTCACTTCTTTAAAGAACGGATAATCAAATTGAAAATCATTCCAATCAAAACTAACGTATACGTATTATGATTTAAATCAACCACATAATCAGAAGTTACATATACGTACCACAGTATAATAATCAACCAAATCGTTTTTTTCCTTGAATCCTACAAAAACTTAAATGTGACTCATTTCTACATATATGAAAGTTGATTTTTCCTCTTGATAATGTTTAAAACAGAACAACTAAGCTTGTTACATATATATGTAACTAAGTCACATTTACATATGTGTTCTTATTGAATATAACAAACACATACGTGTATGTAAGTCGGTTTTTTATGTTAACCATAGTTTAATCATTTACATTTAGGATTTAGATATATGTAAGTCAAAAACACTTAAAGTTACATATATGTAACACATACTAGCTACATTTAACTAACCCATAGCTTACATGTGTAACTTTAACTTGCATATACGTAACCCATCATTTTACATCTTCCTATTGTCGTTATTGTTCCATCCTTCGGTCACCACTTAAATACATTTAACTATAATTACAAACCTCAAATCTAGAAAAATCAAGATGGCGAGTGACATATATGTAACTCAACTACATCATACATATACGTCTTCAAATCATCTTCCTCTTCTTCAAATAAACAAGATGGAGCAATGATCTGGCTGTCGAGACTCGATCAAAAACAATTTAATTTATCGGTCTTAGCTAACTTTATTGTGCAAGGGTAAGTAAGGTCGTCTCCTCAGGGAATATGTGGAAAGTGTTTAACGATTATAACTCAATTAATGTAAAAACAAAAACTTTAAACTAAAGATTAAAACTTTAAATGAATGACTAATCACACGTGTATAAAGCAAGAAACTTTAAAACAAATTTGAATAAATATTAAGAAACAGTCACTTTCGGGTTTCCAATTCTGCAAGATCAACAATTGGTACTCTTAAATTAGGGTTTGTAAGAAACAATACTTCAAGATCTTAGCTTTTGATTAAAGTGACAACAAAGGAACAATCTTTTAAGACTCGTTCATTCACAATGTTACCAATTCACTTATATCACGTTGCTTACTTTTCTTAATGAGTTCACGATGCAAGGAAATCAAAAAACTGATAATCAAGCAAACAACTTTATTTATAAGCAAATCGTTTAAATCAATCAAAACATAATGTTGCATTCAATAGATTAATGTTTAATACAAAAACCTAATCAATCATACCAATCGTCTCACCTTACAAGAATCGTACTCTCGAAAGCAATCAAGAGAACCTAGCCATGCATTATCTTCATTGAATCTTCAATCTTTGATTGGATGTTGTTAATGCTTGATTCGGGTGAAACCGTGGTGAAAAAAACTCTCAAAAACACCTTGAAAACCTCTAAAATTCATCTGGGAGAAGTCCCCTTTCGAAACCCTAATGATTAGGGTTATATAGGATTTAAAATTTGAAATAACCCTCCAAATATCGTGTTAGACCGTAACTTATGGCCTATAGGCCGTAAGTTATGGCCTTCCTTCAACCAGACGGTCCAACCTTCTGCGTTACGGGGTTCACAGACGGTCTCAGCACATGGCCGTAAGTTACGGCCTCAGGTCGTAGCTTATGGCCTCCCTGCATTTGTTTCACAATTGTTTCACATGTAACTTTTCATGAGCTTTCCGTTGACAGGTCGTGGGCCTCGTAACTCTTTTCCTAGCCCAAGTTATGCCCATTTTAAGTTACCATGGTCTTGAACCTTCGGTTTTTGCATTTCTTCACTTCTCGAGCCCCGATTTCTATCCCGCTTCTTCCATACTCTTCATATTTCACCAAACTTAGTTCCAGTTTCCCGTTTTGCATCTTTTTATCCAAAATAAGCTTACTTTAGCTCCAATCACCGATAATCCAAAACACAAACAACTTGAACTTGTTCCACCATAATCATGATGTAAAATCAAGCATTTAGATCAATTAAACACCAGATTATTGACACGTGATCACATCCCCACACTTAACCTTTTATTTGTCCTCAAACAAACTTACTTGCACACTTTTCCCTAATTAAGCACACATGCCACATATCACTACCTTGAACAAGTAAGATGCCAATACATGTTTAATTTTTCACTTCATGATGTAATGTTCAAAACCTAATCATTCAATACTATTTGCATTTGAAATCTTTGGTTGGCATATACTGACCTTTTGCTTCAAACATTCATGCTTTCACATTTCTCATAATAAACACTCCTCTCGATTTATTTTATGGACTAGTGATGATGTACTAGCGTTTATGGAGCTCTCAAACCACGAATGCACATACTAATCATAAGCTCGTATATTAATCAAATCGTCATCATTTGACACAATATAATACAAAAATCAAGAGGTAATTCTTGGGTGGTAATGTTAGGCTTGGGTTAAGGTGGGATTGAGAGGGATTTTAGAGTGGCTAAAGGAGAATGAAATCCAACTTAAACACAATAGATGTATCATTTATCACTCTTATTCTTTTGCTTGCACTACTTGTACATTTTTCTTCATTCTATTTTTTGTTGCTGCATATTTTGGTCATTTTGACCTCATATTTAGCTCTTTTCATTTCTCTTTTTTTCCTCAAGAATAACCTTACTACGATTGAACTGCTATTGACATGATTCTTCCAAATATTTATGGCTTGGACTTCATTCTCTAAGGTTTCATAAAAAGGCTAAGGATTTTGGGTTTATTGTTTAGGCTTGAAACGACAAGTTGGGGCTCAACATGGTGTCTATAGGGAGATTTTGTTGGTATGGAATTGAAAAGAAGGGTTTAAACAAATGGTTCAATCCTAATGCCTCTATCATATTTATGCACATTGGTATATGATCTTGATATGTATCAATTACACGAGTTCTAACTTGAATGCACACCATGGATTCCCTCTTTATGCAAAGAAATAAAGTAACTCATAGTATACTATAAGTTTCTCAATTAGGCTCAACTCTCACGGAAACGGTGGAAAGTGGTAATAAAATATGTAGCATGTATGTTATCTACAATCAGGTTGTTACACCACCTAGGACTTTCACCTACTTTTATGAAGATTCATGATTAGGGTGCATTACTCAATTTTCAAAGCCAACATGCCAAGGGATCCATAAGTGTACAAACAGTAACAATTAACCATGTATGCAAAATTTTGAGTTCCATGTACACTTAAGTTTACTTAGACAAGTTTTTTTAAAGTTGCTCAATTTTTCAAAAAGTTCAAAAAGGTTCAAAAAATCAAAATTTTCTTTCAATTCTTCCCCTTATCCCCACACTTGTGATACATTGTCCCCAATGTATGGTTTTAAAATATGAATACACATGATAATAATTAATAAGCAAGAAAAGGAAGGAGTACATAGACCTGCTCAATAATGAGAGCTTTTAGTAAGGGACTTGTGCCTCCCCACACTTGAATGCTTGCGTCTCATGATTGACTATCAAAAAAAACAAAAACACACAACTAGTAGAAGAATTAAAACTCACTTTCGTAGTAATCACGGTTGCATTTAGCGTATGCAACAAGCCTTTAAACCCCTCGGTAGTCCCGAGTGGACGAGTTGTAGTCTCGTGAGGGTTTCTAGTGAACACACCCATAAAGTTCTCGTGTTGCCTCCCGCAAGCGCTAAGTTTTAAGTCTTCAGCCAGACCTTACCTGAGACTACTTATGGTGGTTGAATTGAACATTTTCCTAGCGAGTTTCCAACAAACGCTCGATAATTAACATATCGAATCCCTATTTTCTTTTTCATAGTCTTCATGTTTCTTGAATCAATGGTCGTCATCCTAAATCCACATTGTCCCATCGAGTTACCAATGTATGCATGGTAGTTGACATGTCGGGTCCACACATTCTTTCCCGTCCTTGGCATGTTTATTGAATCGTTGTGGGCTCTCCTTTGAATAAATTTATTGATGTCCTCTATACTGACCTTCCTCTTCTTTGAACACAAGCCATTATCCCCTGTTTTGTCAAGTTGCATAATGAATATTGAAGGACTATCAGAACCACATGACAATATCTTAGTCTCTTGTTTGGTAGGAGGTGTTATGTCATTTATTGGGTTTAAACATTCAGCTCTTTGCTTTGAAATACCTATAACCTCTTCTTCCACTTTATCATCACAAGCATCAACCACCACTTGCTCTACACATAGATCTTCAACAAATGAAGGAATTTGTGTGGTATTAGGTTCCATGACCTCATCCTCAACTTTAAAAGATGGTGAGATTAACTCTTCTAATTCTATTTTTAACAATAACGTGTCACGCTTGATAGTCAAGTAGTCAAATCTTTGTTGATCTGAAAGATGATGTCATGACAACAACTTATCGATCTCGGGTAATACCAACTCCAATCGAGCAATAGTTTCCTCCTCGTCAGATTGATACTTATTTTGAACTTGTTCAACATCCTGGATAACATGTTCTTCTTTTGGGAAATTGACATTGATTCTGATCCTTATACGTCACCTGAGAGTAGTCTTCATGATAGTGGTTATAATTCTCCTGTTGACTTGAGCTTGATGTCATCTCTGGTTTATAGTTGTTGCAATCCCAATCTTGCTTAGAGTTGTAATTCACCTCTGACTGATAATATCCTTCATAATATGGAGAAGATGACTCGTAGTCCAGATAATATGATGGTACATCATCATAATAGACATCCAACAAATATAATTTTCTTCTCGCCTCCTCACACTTTTGCAAAAACTCAGGGCAATGATCTCGCGTGTGAACTGGACTTCCGCAACCGGTACATTAATAATAAACTTGATTCATGGTGAGGTTTAACTTTTCGAGAGTAACCTGCAAGACATAAAACACCTAGCGTAGCACCGTAAAAGACAAAACAAAAAAAAGAAAAGAAAACTAAAAAAAATTTAACAAAAAAATAACACATTACGCACTAATTCCCCGGCAACGGCGCCATTTTGATCTGGTTGTCGAGACTCGATCAAAAACAATTTAATTTATCGGTCTTAGCTACCTTTATTGTGCAAGGGTAAGTAAGGTCATCTCCTCAGGGAATATGTGGAAAGGGTTTAATGATTGTAACTCAATTAATGTAAAAACAAAAACTTTAAACTAAAGATTAAAACTTTGAATGAATTACTAATCACACGTGCATAAAGCAAGAAACTTTAAAACGAATTTGATTAAATATTAAGAAACAATCACTTTCGGGTTTCCAAATCTACAAGATCAACAATTGGTACTCTTAAATTAGGGTTTGTAAGAAACAATACTTCAAGATCTTAGATTTTGATTAAAGTGACAACAAAGGAACAATCTTTTAAGACTCGTTCATTCACAATGTTACCAATTCACTTATATCACGTTGCTTACTTTTCTTAATGAGTTCACGATGCAAGGAAACCGAAAAACTGATAATCAAGCAAACAACTTTATTTATAATCAAATCTTTTAAATCAATCAAAACATAATGTTGCATTCAGTAGATTAATGTTTAATACAAAAACCTAATCAATCGTACCAATCGTCTCACCTTACAAGAATCGTACTCCCGAAAGCAATCAAGAGAACCTAGCCACGCATTATCTTCATTGAATCTTCAATCTTTGATTGGATGTTGTTAATGCTTGATTCGGGTGAAACCGTGGTGAAAAGAACTCTCAAAAACACCTTGAAAACCTCTAAAATTCGTCTGGGAGAAGTCCCCTTTCGAAACCCTAATGATTAGGGTTATATAGGATTTAAAATTTGAAATAACCCTTCAAATATCGTGTTATACCGTAACTTAAAGCCTACAGGCCATAAGTTACGGCCTTCCTTCAACCAGACGGTCAAACCTTCTGCATTACGGGGTTCACAGACGGTCTCAGCACATGGCCGTAAGTTACGGCCTCAGGCCGTATCTTACGGCCTCCCTGCATTTTTTTCACAATTTTTTCACATGTAACTTTTCATGAGCTTTCCTTTGACAGATCGTGGGCCCCGTAACTCTTTTCCTAGCCCAAGTTATGCCCATTTTATGTTACCATGGTCTTGAACCTTCGGTTTTTGCATTTCTTCACTTCTCGAGGCCCGATTTTCATCCCGCTTCTTCCATACTCTTCATATTTCACCAAACTTAGTTCCATTTTCCCATTTTGCATCTTTTTATCCAAAATAAGCTTACTTTTGCTCCAATCACCTATAATCCAAAATACAAACAACTTGAACTTGTTCCACTATAATCATGATGTAAAATCAAGCATTTATGTAACATCTCGTATTTCACGGCACGTTAATAATAATATTAATAATAATATTAATAATGATAATAATAATAACAATGATAATAATAATAATAATGTCAATAATACTAATAATAATAATAATGAACATATAATTTGTACTAAATCTTATAACTAATAATCTCTTACATAAAATGATAACAATTCAACCTTCAGAGGGTTAAATGGTAAATTATTTAACACTAAAATTAAACTTTGGTTTTAAACTAACAAAACAATCAAACCACAGGGACCATTTTGTAATTTTTGTAAAATTTCAAAACACACCCAACCCCACCCCCATTTCCCTTCGCTGTGTTCCCGTTTCTTTTGCCTCCCACGATCGGCAACTTTACACCTCAAAATCGCACGAAAACGCGAAGATAATCAAAATTTAATGCGCACTATCAAACTTTTGAACATTTATAATCTTCCTCTGAGTTTGATTTCATTCAAAACAATCAAAAACAAACCCGTTCGAGCACCTCGAATCCGTCGACCTGCAACACCCTTTAAACCTCATCTCCGACTGATTTTAATCGAAATTGATAAGGGGCTATTGGTCTAGACTTTCATTCAAAGCTTCCCTTAAGTTTAATTTGATTATTATCATTGTTTGAGTATCAATCGAGCACCATCTGTGCCATGACCTGTTCTTCGATCAGTTCAGTTTCATTTCATCATCATAAGGGTAATTACACATACACACATACTCGATTTTTCATGGGGAACAAAAGCCCCATGAATTTAGATGCATTAAGAATCGAATTGAGCCTCAATTTGGTCGGGTTCGAACTAGGGCTCAAATCGATTTGGGGGTTCCTGTGGTCGATGCTTAAAAGAATTTGAAACCGGATTCTTTCACGGCTTAGGCCTTTGGTTTGATGGTTCTGTGTTCACAATTCATACTAGAGGTCCCGGGTTCGAACCCGAGCAACCTCAAACATTTTTTTTGCCTTGTTTCAACCTTTTAAAAATTACAAAAAAATTCTTAAAAATTATAAAAATGTTTTTATAAACATTAAATATTTTTAACATCACCTAATTATTTTCTAAAATTTATTTTAACATTTTATTTATTTTATTAAATGTTTTAAATAAATAAAATTACAAATATTACAAAATTATTTCTATAAAAGAACTTGTAAATTATTATTGGACATTATGTTACTCGGGATAATTACAATTATATATGTTTTATAGATTCATAGATTATCTACAAAAAGTCGTTTTGTGATACTTAAATAATTAAATATTTTAATTAGTTATACCATATAATTGATTAATAAAATTAATTATTTGTTTTCCCACACATTAACAATAAACCAAACAGTTACGCGTAAAAATACATTTATTTCTAATAAATTCTAAAATCACTTTCAAATTCATTTTATTTATTTCAAGACATACAAACTAAATAAATTATTTTAATTAAACTACCAATCAAAACCAAATTCCATCTAAAACCCTAGTTCACGTTTAATTGTTAAGCTTATTATTAATCTTGTAATAAATAAGTTTTAGGTACCTTGTAAAGGAATTCGTTGAAACGACGATTGTTATTATTTCTTATTAATCATCCAATATATACTTAATCGTCAAGTGAGTATTTCTATACCTCTTTTTCATATTTTCACACTTTGGGGTGCAACATGTTACTTATTAACCATTGCACTTGTAAACGTTGAATCTTGTAAACTTATGGCAATTTACTTGTGTGTTGTGATTAGTTGAATCTTGTAGCTACCATGTAATGTCGAATACATGTACAATCATTAACTATTGCTAGCCTGGTGACATCATAGATCTATGGGCCTGACAAGCCCGCTTGGTTGATCCAAGTACACTTAGCTAATCGTATATACTTGTAAACGTGTGAGACTTGTAAAACTTTGTCAAGGCTTGATTGTGCATTCTGTCTTACATCCCTAGTTACCTTGTTCTCTAATTTACAACATGAATTGCCATCTTTTATATACTTATGTATTCAAAACTATAGAATGCTCACCAACAATATGTTGACCTTTTATTTTTAACATGTTTCAGGCAATAGCGTTATGTGGCTGTGAACAATCGTAACTCTCACGCCTCGACGATTCCGCCGTCAAGGTTGGGGTGTGACAGATTGGTATCAGAGCCCATAACTATAGGGATTTAGGTTATTAGAAATGGTGACCTAGACTATAGCTTATGCATGCACCTTATAGTATTTTTATCTTGTAAATACATGGTTTGCATGTTACATAATGTTATGCCTTCTTATGTGCAATTTGATGCCTTAGCATAGGATTGCTAAACCTAGTTACTTGTCTCCCTAAACTCATCTTTGACTCTCCCCGAACATAAAATCACTTAATCTTATTCTCGACGACATGTGGAATCGTATACTTATACTTATGATCTGAATCTTTAGACGTATGTCTAATCTATACAAATCTCATCAAGGTTTTGATTTTATAAACCAAGGAAATTTGTGTGACACATAGACACCTGTATTCTGGATTTCCTGGCAAAAGGCCTGAGGGCTAAGGCAAGCGTATTCGTATAAATCTCATTGTGAGACCCGTTACGCTACCTGGGGATTTCTGGGATGAGTGATAAACTATGGTCAAAATACACAAATCTTTAAGGCAAATGAGTCAATTTACCTTGACGTGTCCACGGTTCTAAATGGTAATGCGTTACCAAATGGAATCATTCCGTGTACCTTACAAACTTTAGCTTGCCTTTGTCTAAACTACTATCCTTGTTACCCTCATTCCTTAACTAACTCACTTTTAGTATGTCCAGCATGTCTCGTCAACTTGCAAGGCGTGGAAGTTCCAGCCGTAAGCTAGCCGCCAGTATTGCTCAAGAACTGGCTGCTGTCATCCCGAATATGGTGGCTGAACTCAGCAGCACCATGATTGCCAACATCGCAAACCACAACAACGACCAAGGGGAAAATAGTGCAACCCATGGCCGTAACAACCAAACTTGCACTTTCAAGCACTTTAGCTCTTGCAAGCCCACTAATTTTAGTGGCAAGGAAGGAGCCACTAGTCTTCTTGAGTGGTTCGAAAGCATGGAAAACACTTTTGTCAATTGTGAGTGTCCCGAGGCACTCAAAGTTCGATATGCCACTAGTATGCTCCAACAAAGGGCACTTACTTGGTGGAATAGCGAGAAGAGAAATCGAGGAGCCGATGCTATTCTGGCACTTACTTGGGAAGAGTTCAAAAACATCGCCATCGCGAAGTTCTGCCCGAGAAGTGAACTGCAAAAGTTGGAGGAAGAGTTTTGGAACTTGAAGCAAGATGGTGGTGACCATTTGGCCTACTCAACTAGGCATCACGAGTTGAGTTTACTACTACTCCATATGGTCGACACTGTCCCCCGCAACATTGAGAAGTTCATTAAGGGTGTACCAGCCCAAATTCAAGATGCTGTGGTGGGCAGCCGACCCAAAACTTTGGAGGAAGCCATCACTATCACCGCTCAACTTACCGAGAATCATATACGAGCGGGCCCCATGTCAGTGAAGGGTGCAAAGAAGGTGGAAAAGACGGCTACTGAGACTGTTAAGGAGACTAAAGCTAAACCGTCTCACAATAACAACAACAAGAAGCGTAAGTTTACACCAGCACGCAACTACACCGTGGTTGCACCCAAACCACCTCAAAGACAACATGTACTTGTCGCCGCACCTGTGGCACAAGCTCCCATGGAAAGAGCCTATGTTGGTCCCTACCCCATGTGTAATACATGCAAATACCATCATACGAGCAACATTCCATGCCGAGTCTGCTCGTTGTGTGGGAAATATGGACACCTGGTGGCTACTTGTCTTAGGGCACCAAACAACGCTGCAATGCTCAACAACCGGACCTGCTATAACTGTGGCGAGATTAGCCACATTCATCTGCAATGTCCTCGCAATGCGGGCAACGTGCCACCAGCTCGTGGAAGGGCTTTCAATATCAACGCCAACCAAGCACAAGTCAACAATGACGTTGTGAATGGTACGACGTTGAACCCCGTTTAAATCATTTCTTGTACTGTTGATGTTTCTATCTTCGTATTCATCGTATTAATAATAAAATTTTTACCAAACAGGTGTGTATCTTGTGAATGATCATTATGCATCTGTATTATTTGATTCGGGTGCGGATAAGAGTTTCGTGTCGTTAGAATTCGAGCCCATACTTTCTAAATCACGTATTAATCTGAAAAGATCCTACACGGTCGAAGTCGCCGATGGGAAATCTATTGTCGTTGACGTCATAATACGTGATTGCATCATAAGCCTTAACAAACACGAATTCTCCATTGATCTTACTCCTATGAAACTTGGAAGCTTTGGCGTCATCATTGGTATGGATTGGCTAGCCAAACACCATGCCGAGATCGTTTGTTTTGAGAAGTGTATCCGTATACCATTACCATCTAGGGATACTTTGAAAGTGGTCGGCGAGAAACCATCCCAAGGACTCAAACTCATGTCTTGCACTCAAGCCCAAAAGTGCTTAAGCAAGAAGTATATGGCCTTCTTGGCTTACGTGGTCAACACAAAAGCCAAAGGGAAAGAACTTAAGGATGTCCCTATTGTACGAGACTTTCCTGAAGTATTTCCCGATGACCTTAGTGGTCTACCTCCCGTGCGTGAAGTTGAATTTAAAATTGTTTTGATACCAGGAGCAAACCCCGTGGCTAAGTCACCATATCGGCTTGCACCATCGGAATTGCAAGAACTCTCTAGCCAACTCCAGGAATTATCCGAGAAGGGGTTTATCCGCCCTAGTTCTTATCCTTGGGGTGCACCTGTTTTATTTGTGAAGAAGAAAGATGGGTCATTCCGTACGTGTATCGATTACCGGGAGCTCAACAAGTTGACCATCAAAAACCGGTATCCTCTTCTCGTATTGACGATCTGTTTGATCAACTTCAAGGAGCTGCTATATTCTCGAAGATTGATCTACGTTCTGGATATCATCAATTACGGGTCCATGATGATGACATCCCAAAGACCGCGTTCCGTACTCGTTATGGGCACTATGAGTTTACGGTGATGCCTTTTGGCTTGACTAATGCTCCTGCTGTTTTCATGGATCTCATGAATCGAGTATGCAAGCCTTATCTAGATAAGTTTGTGATCGTCTTCATTGATGATATTCTCATCTACTCCAAAACCAACGCTGAGCATGAACTGCATTTGCGACAAGTTCTTGAATTGTTGAAGAAAGAGCAATTGTACGCGAAGTTCTCGAAGTGTGATTTCTAGCTCAAGGAAGTTCAATTTCTAGGACACGTGGTGAATAGCCAAGGAATTCACGCTGACCCTGCAAAGGTGGAAGTTGTGAAGAATTGGTGTGTTCCCACGACACCGACCGAGATTCGTTCTTTCCTTGGTCTTGCTGGTTATTATCGGCGATTCATCGCCAACTTTTCGAGGATCGCGAAGCCGCTCACTTCCTTAACACAAAAGAATAAACCATTCGAGTGGGGGCCCGAGCAAGAGGAAGCTTTTGAAACATTAAAACACAAACTAAGCAATGCTCCTATCTTGACCCTACCCGATGGAAACGATGATTTCACCGTATATTATGATGCTTCAAAACAAGGTCTTGGTTGTGTTCTTATGCAACGAGGAAAGGTGATAGCTTATGCATCAAGACAATTGAAGGTTCACGAGGTGAATTACACAACTCATGATCTTGAACTCGGTGCTGTGGTTTTCGCTTTGAAGATCTGGCGACATTATCTCTATGGGACGAAATGCATAGTCTACACTGACCACAAAAGTCTCCAACACGTGTTCAACCAAAAAGATCTCAACATGAGACAAAGACGTTGGATCGAGTTAATCAGTGACTACGACTGTGACATTCGCTATCATCCTGGAAAGGCGAATGTTGTAGCCGACGCGCTGAGTCGCAAGGTCCATAACAAAACCGTCTCACTACAAGAAATCCGAGATCGAAGACAGTGGTTTCACACGTTAAGAGAATTTGATACCGAGGTTCGCGTGGATGTTAACGAGGCTACTATTATGCTCCAAAACATAAGGATTGATAGTGATATCGAGTTATGCATTCGCAAGGCTCAACAAGCGGCAATAACCGACGAAGGAAGTGATAAGGATTTGGTGTCTAACGTTCGATCACAACTGGAGGAAAAACCAAACGGCCTATGGTACTTTCTGAATCGACTTTGGATCCCAAATCGTGATAATCTTCGACACATCATTTTGAACGAAGCTCATCACACCCGATATTCTATTCATCCTGGCTCTGATAAAATGTACATGGACTTGCGTGGTCAATATTGGTGGCCTGGGATGAAGAAAGATATCGCGGTTTATGTCTCCAAATGTCTCACGTGTGCAAGAGTCAAAGCCGAGCATCAACGACCAAGTGGTTTACTTGAACAACCTGAAATCCCTATGTGGAAATGGGAACATGTATCCATGGATTTCATAACCAAGTTACCTCGCACTCCTCGTGGTCATAATAGTATATGGGTGATTGTGGACCGTTTGATTAAGACGGCACATTTCATACCTATACGAGACACATACAAAGTTTCAAGACTAGCTCGTATATACATTGATGAAATTGTGAGTCGTCATGGCGTACCATTGCACATCATTTCCGATCGAGATGCTCGTTTCACTTTGCACTTTTGGTCATCTATGCAAGAACTCTTGGGTAGTCAATTGGATTTAAGTACGGCTTACCATCCTCAAACTGATGGTCAAACCAAACGAACAATCCAAACCCTTGAGGATTTGCTACGATTACGTGTCCTTGACTTTGGTGGTAATTGGGATACGCATTTACCGCTCGCGGAATTTTCGTATAACAATAGTTATCACTCGAGTATCAAGATGGCACTGTTCGAAGCACTTTATGGTCGTAAATGCCGATCGCCGATCTGTTGGACCGATATTGGTGAAAACTTTATCGCTGGTCCTGAACTTATACAAGAAACAACCGATAAAGTCGCTACAATCCGCAAGAACCTTGAAGTGGCAAGAAGTCGACAAAAGAGCTATGCCGATAGCATCATAAGCCGTTGGAGTTTCAAGTTGGTGATATGGTTCTTCTTAAGGTTTCACCATGGAAAGGTGTTATTCGCTTTGGAAAGAAGGGTAAACTAGCTCCGAGATTTGTAGGACCATTCAAAATCCTGAAAAGGATTGGGAAAGTGGCTTATAAACTGGAACTACCTTCCGACCTTAGTGGAGTTCATCCTGTGTTCCATGTCTCAAATTTAAGAAAGTGTTTGGCCGACGAGAGTCTGCATGTTCTACTGGAAGACATTCAGATCGATGAGTCATTGCACTTCATTGAGAAACCTGTTGAAATTATGGATCGCATCATGAAGAAGACTAGAACCACAACAACTCCAATAGTCAAGGTTCATTGGGAGAACAAGTGTGGAGCTGAATTCACGTGGGAGCGGGAGGATCATATGAAGGAGAGATACCCGTATTTGTTCGTTTAGTTCATTTTTAATTTCTAAATGAAATTATTTAAAGTAGGGGAGACGATAACACCTTGTATTTATACGATAATTAACATTCATTCTTAATCAACGTAAAAGCTTATAAAGCTAATTTGAAGCCACACACTTTAGACTCTCTTTTTACCTCTAATGGCTCTGCCATTGCACATAAAGTAAACACTAAAGCGGTCAGCTTAATCGATGATGAATTTTCTTCTTTTGATACCTTATCAAAACCTGAAAGTTCATCAAGTGTACCTCAGAAAATGACAACACAAATTGCATCAAGAAAAAAAAAGAGAATCACTATGATCTATCTGAGGCTTCATGATCACCTTCTGTTTTACTTGAGAACGTGAGGATCAAATGTAGTCCAAGCATCCTCATCTTGTCCTCTCAGCCTCCTCGTAAACAAATTTCGGGACGAAATTTCCTAAAGTATGGGAGACTGTAACATCTCGTATTTCACAGCACGTTAATAATAATATTAATAATAATATTAATAATGATAATAATAATAACAATGATAATAATAATAATAATGTCAATAATACTAATAATAATAATAATGAACATATAATTTGTACTAAATCTTATAACTAATAATCTCTTACATAAAATGATAACAATTCAACCTTCAGAGGGTTAAATGGTAAATTATTTAACACTAAAATTAAACTTTGGTTTTAAACTAACAAAACAATCAAACCACAGGGACCATTGTGTAATTTTTGTAAAATTTCAAAACACACCCAACCCCACCCCCATTTCCCTTCGCTGTGTTCCCGTTTCTTTTGCCTCCCACGATCGGCAACTTTACACCTCAAAATCGCACGAAAACGTGAAGATAATCAAAATTTAATGCGCACTATCAAACTTTTGAACATTTATAATCTTCCTCTGAGTTTGATTTCATTCAAAACAATCAAAAACAAACCCGTTCGAGCACCTCGAATCCGTCGACCTGCAACACCCTTTAAACCTCATCTCCG